>JAHWFP010241007.1:0-11939 GCA_023313725.1 Lithobius niger
TTATGATTTCCTGTTTGCATGAAAATACTGCGACACCTAGGGCAGCCCCCCGTATATGGCCGGTTTTATAGAGCATTGTTATGATTTCCTGTTTGCATGAAAATACTGCGACACCTAGGGCAGCCCCCCGTATATGGCCGGTTTTATAGAGCATTGTTATGATTTCCTGTTTGCATGAAAATACTGCGACACCTAGGGCAGCCCCCCGTACATGGCCGGTTTTATAGAGCATTGTTATGATTTCCTGTTTGCATGACAATACTTCGACACCTTGGGCAGTACCCCGTATATGGCCAGTTTTATAGAGCATCGTTTGGATTTCACACTTTCGCGGAAATCTGTACTTTTCCGTTAGCAGTCGCCCAAGCGTTCGTTACATTTAGTTATAATCAAGGGTTAAGAGACAAAGAGGCCTAGAAACCGTTGGCATGAAAATATTGTGACGTCATCAGTACTGTCTCTTTGTTGAAAACACAGTTTTAAACATTACTTATACAGGCAATTCCGTTTGACAGAGATACAAGCATACAAAAGAAATAAGAATTAAGAGTGGGAATATCGGTAATCTGGCGACACTCACACACAAACAAACCAATATTATGATCTTAGTTATATAGATTGTCATCCAACAGTAGATTATAACATGCTTAAGTGTTATACGCTTATCGTTTCAGTACTTAATTGTCAGAATTGTTGATGCAAATAGGTGGTTCAATAAGAGACAGGGTATCTTTTATTGCAAAGGTTTAGTTTTTTTTACGGTACATGAATCCAAACTGAATTATCTGCCCCACGACGATGAAAGGGACAATTATGCTGGAAAGAAGAGTAGGAAACAAAATGCAGATCGTGAGCACAAGATCCAATCAAGTTGGAAAAAAAGTAATTTTTTTTAAAGAACTGTGTTTTGGTTATGTGCCAAGTTTGCTGGTTATCTAGACACATGCTAATTCATCACAGCCGAGCAGATAAGATTATATATTAATTGTTATTGTTACATTGCTGAATACATTACATTACATTGTTGTTTGATAACTGAATTATACTTTGGACGTTAAATGAAACTTTGAAGATTGCTATCGCGAGTAACCTTGGCGGCCATTCCCTGGTTGAATGATATCACTACTTTCAAAGGCCGACCCTTTGTGGAAACTTGGCGGCTTCTCTTATACCAGTTTTGGTTTTGGGTGGATTTATAAATACCAGAAAAGAAAATACAACAGCACAACAGCGAAAATCATAAATACGAGTAAAGGAAATACAACAGAACTACTGCGAAATTTATAAATACCAGTAAAGGAAATACAACAGCACAACAGCGAAATTCATAAATACGATTAAAGAAAATGAAATACAACAGCATAACAGCGAAAATCTTCTAGAAGCGCACTACTGATTTGCTCATTAAGTTTAGATTATTGGCTGTCAGTGGCGTCAAATTGTTCTTGTTCAGGTCAAATCATTACATTTATATCAGTGTTTGCACAAAGGCTAGCTACTATTTCTCTTAACCCAGATATTAAACCGGCGTTTTCTGGTATTAAATAGGAAATACTAACGCGACAGAAAGCTTGCTGTATAGAAAGAATTTCAATATAAAAAACATATCTGAACATCGTTGCATTCATGCTAATTAATTATTACTTACCTGTGAAAATCCCTAACACGTCCCTCAAGACCGGAGAAGTAGGGCTCTGCTAAGTACATAGCATTACAAAGTGAGAGACCAACGCAAGTATTTTCCCTCCTCCACCCAGAATCTCCCCAAAATCCCCTAAACGACCGGGCAAAAATTATTTAACAGACATTTTACTTTGTAAATATATCTCAGAAAAAGACATTTTTTTTGTGATGTTGCATCTGTATTTCCTAACAGAAATTTTACTTATCAAATCCACATTCTTTGTGAATACCGCATCTGTATTTTCAACTCATCTCCCTTGTTGTGGGTTAAACAGTTATCTATGACTGAAAACGTTGAAGGCGTTGTTTAAAGCCCACTGTTTTCTGAAGTGAAATGGCTCATTTTTAAGTTATAGCAGTTGAAAAAGACGTTAATTCGAATTTTTTTCAACCTCACCCTCTCTTTGCCTGATCCTCCCCTCTCCTCCCCTCCACACTCCCTCCCTTTGCTCTACACGCCCTCTCCTCCCCCTATCTTCCCTCCTCTCCACACACCCTCTCCTCCACTGTGTTTCCTTCTCCTCCCCTCCTACCCTTCTCTCCCCATCCCTTTCCTTCCCCCGTCTTGCCTGATCCTCCCCATCCCTTCTCTTCTCCTTTTTATCTCTTAACTCCCCCCTCCTCCCCTCTCACCCCAACTCTCCTCTCCTCTCTTCTTTATTTTACTATTGTCCCTATTATTGTATGGGATACTATCTTGTGTATCCCAACTCAAACCTACTTTTCACATGCCTTCTATTTTTGTTTTATCATATGTGACATCCTTTCCCCCATCTTCTTCGGATTACAGGGTTATACCAAGCTATAAGCCCGCTCTATTGTCCCTCTCATCGTCGTAGGTCATATAAACCACTTTGGGTTCGTGCTCTCTAAAAGCAAAAACAAACAAACCAAGCCCACAACAACGATTGCGCATGCAGTGATTGTTACACCACGAATTTGTAACTAATCAGCTCTAATATCCAGCATGTACGAAAGAAATAGTTCTTTGTATCGTATTGTAAATTGTTGTCAGATTTGAAAGTTGTTTGAAGAACATTGTCATCATTCTCCCAAACTGATTCTTGACGGAAAAACGTTCATTTCATCAGTTCGTTTTTAATATAGAGCATATGACTTGTGGGTCCTTTATGGCTTTCAATAAACAACCAAACAAACAAACATAATTTGAAACAATCAGAACCCTTATTCCTACCATCACCTTCATTTTTATTGCTCTCCCATCTTTACGATTACTATATCTACTAGATGAACTTAATACGCCAACAATAACATTAAAAACAATTGGACATCAATGATATGATCTTACGAATACTCAGCCTACTCAAATGTAGAATTTGATGCATATACACAGGGTGTTTCTAAACCCTATGTAGAAACTTTAAGGATGACTTCCACCATACAAATGGAGGTTAAAAAGTCGTATAAACATGGGTCTGGAAATGCTTCCTAAGGGCACTGCGGCCCCTCGAAGGTTGCCCCTAAAACCCCGTCCCAATCTTATCTCGGAAACCGTTTGAGCCACAGCAATAAGCCTTGGTATAGGAAGTAAAGCCGCCAACTCCATTTACGCGAGACCAGCAAGCAAGCTAGACACGCTACACGGACTAGCGTGCCGCTGTCCTCGCCGACCCGCCCGCCTAGCTCTCGCTACTCGCTCCTCAAATACCATTCAAGCGAGCGTTCAAGCCACTTGGCTTGCACTGCGGTGTACTACCGTGGCTCTGATTTGCTCCGAGTGGCTTTAAAATGAATGCGTATTTTTGCTCATAGCTAATTACCGCAAGACTTTCAGATTTATACAATAGCATTTTGGGAATCAGTGGATTATAATCTAGTTTTTCAAAACGAACGCAAGTTTCCCAACTTTCATGAGAAATGAACGATCGTTTCTAGCGGTGATTTAGCTCTGCGGCCTGTGGCTTGTTTTGATCGGAGACAAACAATAGCGCGGTTCACGATTTGGACCTAGTCTGCATGCCGTTTCATGGCTCCGATTATTAAATACATTGCTATCTAGGTGCCGATTCATTTTGTTTGTCCTACAATCAAAGTATTTAGCTAAACTGAGCGACGAACCGATCGAGTGCAGACATACGCAACGGCTAGTTTATGGCGCCATCTTGCCTGAAACAACAACGACTCCCTCTTCCTGATTGGCTGCCAGCAGAGCGAGCCGAGCGATTGACCTCGCTAGCTGAAAGATTCTGGGACGAGTAGAAGTGCGCGAGACGGCCTCGCTTGCCTTGGCGAGACGTTGTCGCTTGCGTCTTGCGTATATGGAGTTTGCTGTGCTAGTCCACGCTTAGCAGCTTCGGCCACGCGAGACTCGCTAGCTGGCTGGTCTCGCGTAAGTGGAGTTTGGGCTTAATAGTAAAAACAGCTATTATTCCACTTTATTTAGCAGATTAAATATATCTAGGGAGGAGTAGAAAGGGGGGGGGGGGAAACTTATCCCCCCCCCTTTCTGTTTATCATTCAACGTCTTTTTCAAGTTGTAATACCAGAAATGGGTTCTCCAGAAAGAGGTACACAAAACGACCCTATTTTTGGGAAACCCGTAGGACCAACAACTGGTTTCAAGAGAAATGGATTGACAGAAAACACTTCATGGTTCAACTTGAAGTAACAATCCATAGGAACCGATTGAGCTTCAAGTCCGAGTTTATGTGTTTTGTGGTCATTACGTGATTACGTTCCAAGAAATTCAATCTGGAGTTATTGGTTTTGAGTTCTTTTCATGACTTACGTCCGAGAACCTGAGTTTACTAGTTTTGAATTCCTTGAGTGATTCAATTAAGTGCTGGTCATTCAAGTCCTAGGTTTTATTGTTGTCAGTTCTTTGTGCGCTTCAAGTTCGAGTCATTCAAAGTCAGAGGTTATTCGTTTAGAGTTCCTTGTGTGATGCAAGTGTTAGTCATTCAAGTCCGAGGTTTTTTTGTTGTCAGTTCTTTGTGCGATTCAAGTTCGTAGTATAATGTCTGCATGCAGTAACGAGGAAATTGCCGATATTCATTTTATGTATGGACGTGGAAATGGTAATGCTTATGAAGTGCAACATCTTTACCAGGTTCAGTTTCCAAACCGTCGCGTTCCCGACCCACACACATTTACACCCGTGCATCGACGACTCAGGGAGCATGGCACTGTTTACCCTCCCAATACTGATGGTGGAAAACCTAGGACCTCTCGAACATCAGGAGTCGAAGAGGAGATTCTGGAAATGGTCGATCATACTCCATCAACAAGCAGGAGTAGGAGTTTCACCCGCGTCTGTTAGGAAAACGCTGCTTGAACAACTCCTGCATCCTTCACAAGTCGGCAGACTCGCGCTTCTGCATTGGACTTTTTGTTTGTTCAGACTGACCACTATGTACGAAAGAGTAGTGTGGCACGACTTGAGTGGCAGAGTATGAAGGCTGCAATTAAAATCCAATAGCCCAATAGGAGTGGTACCACAACGTTTGGTAGTAGGAGCCGGACACTTGATGCTTCTGTGACACCACTTTGAGGGAATAGTCCTACTCTATTCTATGTTATGCTACTAGTGGTACTATTGACGAGTGCCACTCTATGGTGGCATGTGAAAGAGGCCTAAATCTCAGCCTCATGTTTGTTGCGTGCACAAACACTGCATGTCCTCAGGGTGGCGGGTATGAGGTTCACTCTTAAAAAAAACTATGAAGGACATGACATCAAAAAACGTCAATTTTTAGCCTCATTTTTTACCTCGTGTACAACTCGAATTAGGAAATATTTCTTTCACTGCAAACATAACTGCTGAGAAAATGACGTAAAAAGAAAATTATCCGGATTAGCTCACTAAATGTAAACGCCTTTCTTACCCAATATACTTCTCCATTAGTTGAATAGCACATGGGGCCAGGTCCAAATTCGTTGGGTCGTCAACAAAAACCTTCTCACTTTCGCACCCCGGATACATTCTAGGATCTGCGGACCCGGACATCCTGCAAGAAAGATATGACAATGAGTATCACTTTGCAATACTAATATGGCTAGCTGGAGGTGAAGATATTTGAGGCACGTGCCTAGTGGTTCTGTTGAGACAAGATAAAAAATACCTCTTTCCGACTCCTATCTCATCTCGAGCTTGGTAGACCACATTCTTGACCTTATCTCATCTCAAAACTCTTGACATGTATCAACTTTTTTCCCATTACCAGTCATTCGATTTTGTAAATTACCAGCTAATAATCGTTGCGGTACAGTACCTCTAAGTAAACTTACCTTGCACGGTTAGGTAAGGCTAAGTGCATTCGTAAAACAGGGAATCCCCCACTCTCACCTTTGTCTGAACCAGCAATAACCCACGAAAAGATTAGTTCAAGACACACGTTAATTGCATCAGGGTTTGTTTGGTTTAAAGCAGCTTGGTTTAAATCTTTTGATTTTTTTTGAATCGTTGATTTAAAACATTATTGCCTATTTTAGTACTTTTACTCAATATTTATCATTGAAAATATTCTGTTTCGCAACATAATTGCAATGTTGCTGTAGTGCAATTACAGCAAAGTCCTACACGGTTTCACTTTAATTTTGTGTGTTGGGGTATTCACCTAATAATTTAGCAGCATTATGCGACTATGGGGAACACAATGTTTATTTTTTGTTTATCTAGTCTGCTGGTGTGAAGTGCAGTTTTTCATCTTTTGGCCTTGTCCGTTCCAAATTACGGCATTGGTTGGGAGCTGAAAGAGCAGCCAAACTAGTTTTTCTGACTATCTTCATGTGTTTTCTCCATGTGCAGTTTAGCCAGGTTCTATGCTCAGTACACCAAAAGAGCTACTTTAACCTGTTCAGATATGAACTACCTTCTATGTATCTTTTTTATGTGTAATTTGACTAGTTTCTATGCTCAGTACACCAAAAGAGCTACCTCTTCAGACTTGAACTGTCTTCTGTGTATTTCTTTTATGTGAAGTTTGACCAGTTTCTATGCTCAGTATACTAAAAAAGCTACTTTAACCTCGTCAGACATGAACTATCTTCTATGTATTTTTTCTATGTGTAGATAGACCAGTTTCTATGCTCAGTATACCAAAAGAGCTACTTTAACCTCGTCAAACATGAACTATCTTTTATGTATTTTTTCTATGTGTAGTTTGACCAGTTTCTATGCTCATTATACCAAAAGAGCTACTTTAACCAGTCAAACATGAACTATCTTCTATGCATTTTTTCTGTTTGTAGTTTGACCAGTTTCTATGGTCAGTATACCAAAAGAACTTGTTCAGACATGAACTATAATCTATGTATTTTTTCTGTGCAGTTTAGCCAGTTTCTATGCTCAGTATACCAAAAGAGCTACTTTAACCTGGTCAGACATGAACTATCTTGTTTGTATTTTTTCTATGTGTAGATTGACCAGTTTCTATGCTCAGTATACCAAAAGAGCTACTTTAACCTCGTCAGACATTAACTATCGTCTGTATATTTTTTCTATGTGTAGTTTGACCAGTTTCTTTGCTCATTATACCAAAAGGGCTACTTTAACGGTCAGACATGAACTATCTTCTATGCATTTTTTTCTGTTTGTAGTTTCACCAGTTTCTATTCTCAGTATACCAAAAGGAGCTACTTTAACTTGTTCAGACATGCACTATAATCTATGTATTTTTTTCTGAGCAGTTTAGCCAGTTTCTATGCTCAGTATACCAAAAGAGCTACTGTAACCTCGTCAGACATTAACAAACTTACAGGCATTTAAAAAAAAAACCCATATGGTCAGTTGCAGGATTCGAACCGGCACTCCCTTGGTTTAGAGACGAGGCCAATGAGACCACTGGGCTGTTAAGGCTCGCTGCTTGGCGTTTCCGGGGACCGCTCACGCAGCTCGTGGTGGGTTTAGGTGCTTAATTCCCCGTATCTCGTAGGGCTACCCGTATGGGTATTTCTGGAATGAATGGGTTAACACTGATAACTTTTCTCCTTCACTAGTTTCATTCGAAACTGGAAAAAAACAAAAAACAGAGATACTAAACTGCAACATCTCGCAATAAAAGAAAAATGGTGGCACTGAGGCAAAGATTATATCGCCTATTACCACTGGTCAAAATATCCGTGCCCATAGTTTATTACTGATAATTTTCTCCTTCACGAGTGACATTCCAAAACGGGAAAAAAACACCAGGGTGCTTGCTAAGGTTCTCTTTATCATCTTGAGAATGTGTTGAGTGATTGCGAAACATGATATTTTTTAAAAACTGGGCTGGAGTTCATTTTCTAACGTGAACATCACTCTTTAAATACAAGTTCAAGGGGCAAAGGAAAAAAATGTATCAGATGATATCATGTTTCATCAAATATTATAGTGATAGTAGGGCCCTTGTCACGTCCACCATGGATAGAATGGGACGGGCTTCGCTTTTTTTTGCTGTTGGCTGGGCTTCCCCATCGCCTCCTCCCTTCCCGTCTGTGCCCCTAGTACTTCCTCAACAGTGTGTCCGCTTTACGGGAAACTCCAATTAATTTGGAAGTTGGGTATCAATCAACTATACAATTGAATTCAAGTTGCGCAAACATTATTGTCACATTCAGAATGCCCAATCTTTCCGCGAAGCCGACATTTCAATGCCATCAATTATTGTTGCTTGGCTCTTGTAAAACACGCTTTTAACAATTAGACACAGCCTCGGCTTAACAATTGACACGGCCACCACTCTTTCGTTGTTGTTGGCCTGCACTGAGTCTCTTGTCTCTGGCTTCTCTCCATTTTGTCGCCCTGATGGTTCTCAATCCCCACCGCCAATTCCGATTTTTTTTTTTTTATAAATCTTGTCCAGGCATCCGTACTATTACATGCAAAATTTGATTTGGATAGTCCTTGTGGTTTTCGCTTAATGCATGGTAGTAATTCCATCAAGAATTGATAGGGTTTGGGAGGAGTATTAAAAAATTCCTGTTGAAACATGTTAGATTCGTCCCTATTAGTTCAGTCCCGAGTTTTCAGAGGGCGCCACGTGTTCCATACGGTAATTTTTGATCATTTTGCAGCCCAAATCTAAAGTAAACTAAATTACAACTAAGCTAGGCTAAATAATAATTAAATATAAGCTAGTTTCGTTTAGTTTACTTTAATTTTAGGCTAAAAACTGAGTAGAAATTCCCACATAAAACACGTGGCGCCCTCTATAAACTAAGACTGAACTACTACGAAAGTATCCAAGATGTTTCAGAATGGGTCTCAGTCACAAATTCTCCTCCCCAACCCTATGAATTCTTGATTCCATTGGAATGTGTTAACGAGCCGAGCTCCCCTCCAATGACCTAATCTTAATGCATTAGTAAATATGGCTAACATAAATCAAACTTTTATCTTCCAACATCCAGAAACATAACAAATATTATACCACGCACCATGGCTGTTTGGTGTGACGTGCATATCACATGACTGGGCTAGTCCAATCCGACGGCCAAACAGCCGTCGTTCTCGTTCGTCATTGGCTAACTCATAGTGACGTCACAGCAAACAGCCATTGCGCATGGTTTAAATAACATTTAAAGGGTACTATAAAAAAACCTTAAACAACGAAAATGAATTATTATTTCAATAGCCTATTATGAATTCTTTTTGTATAGACATAAATTTTAATAAAATAATTCAGGCGAACCACTGGGAGGTTGCCTCGATGCGTAAATTTAAAAAACAAACTTTTGTATCTACACAGGTTGCTGCTCCGTCAGATGAAAAACACATCGTAGCAGCTAAGTCTAAAGTGACAGGCCCTTATAACTGACTGCTGGCAGAAAGGTGTATTTTTAATCACACGCAGCATCCGATGCACAGACACGAAAATTTATGTTAAACGAGACAAACTCCCAATGGGGCGCTTGGATTATTTTATTCATCTGTCAGTTTCGTATTTTCGTATCCCAAGCGAAACAAAACGTGGTGAGAGTAAACTTTGTCACTCGGTTACCTACACAATTACGGAGATATAAACAATATTTGTATTTGAGATACTAACGTGAAATAAGTAGCCATTTTTTATATCTTTTAGTCACACACTGCATCCGGTACACCTCCTGCAAAAATAAAAAATAAAAACCGGACAGGAGGACAGACTTATCGCCCAATTAACGCGCTAAGACTTAGATAAGATCTAGATTGGGGTTTATTTAACACCTCTGTAAAGTGTTGCGCACTGGCGACCCGGCCACTGCACTGTGACTGAGGTTGGCGCTTATGACCTTGCTGTCGACGCGCCGTTAAGCCACATTCCTCTCTCCCATCCGGTACACGGACACGAAAATATATGTGCAACGAGGTCACCTCCCAATGGAATTATTTTATTCATCTGTCAATTTCGTATCCTAGGTGGAACAAAATGTGGTTAGAGTATACTTTGCCACTTGGTCACCTACACCACTACTGAGACATTAACAATCTTTGTATTCGACTTACTAAAGTGAAATAAGTATCTCTCAATACTTACATATCAAATACAACACTCGCTGCCACTGGTATGCCTCCGTAGGATGACACACTATCCGACATCACTGAGTAATATACTCCTAACTTCCCTTCTTTTACTGTAAAAGAAAAGAAATGTACCTTTTAAAGACCAAATTTCAATACTTCCATTATTTACATGGTCGTTGACCTAATCATTATAATAAACTACCGGTTTATCAATTTATTTATGTGTCCAACTTCTAGTCTTGAATATTGGAGAAAGGTGTCGGAAGAAAGGAAATTCGGTTTATGTTAGACCTATTTTTGTTGGTCCAGATTCATTTTGTGACACCTCCGCCCCCCCCCGCGGGGGGGAGGTGGGGATGATGCACTTTAAATTTATAACACAAGTGTCGGTACTGGATTTGTGGTGTGTAAGACAGGTGACATCAGGTGACATTCAATATTAAAAAAAAATATAATGTTAAGTCATTATCCTGTAATTTATAGTCATAGTTTATGCATGTACATTTTCGTGGTTCTCCTGCAAGTAGATTTGCAGTGGCACTGGATTTATCCATGCTTCCTGGCCACCCTGTATGTACGCTCTGATGCTGGTTCGATACTAGGAAATGGTTACGTTTTATTTTTCAATATACTGGCTGTCGAACATTGTCTAGCACTCGCCAAATTGTCGAGAACTTTGCATCACTGCTAGAGTCCGTTACTTTCCGTTCCTACGGAACCTTGTATCCACCTCGCAAAAACTTTGGTGAGCTTTTAAAAATAAAAAATAAAAACATTTTTATTTCACTTACCGGTTGCAGGGACTTTAACTCCACCTTCATATAATATACCGCTACAAAATACAGAAAAAAAAATTAGCTGCAAAAAAAAAATCAACAGGCAATTCACATCTGAAGTTCAGCATTCGAATATTTGCTCTATTTACTGATGGTTGAGCCACTTCAAATCATTTAACTTTTTTACTAACCGACGCAGACCTTCATCCTCTTCCTACATCACGTTAAAAAACCGGGGGAAAATTTGTTTTAAGTTGTAAAAAAAAAAACATTGAAAATACGTAAAACGACAGTAGCAGGAAAACCTGATTTGCCATCGCAATGAAAGAAACGGAAATTATTTTTCTTCCTCATTTCTTTCCAAATTACTTGACTCGCTCGCGCTACCGCGCTCGTTGCGGCTAAACACACAACATCAGACACCGCAACCAAAAACTTTTCCACCCAAACTGAAGAAGCGCCTGCAACGCGAGCAAGGCAGCATAGTTTGGAACACTATTTTCCGTTTTCTCGATGTCACCTTTTCATGCTACTCTGTATCCGGGAACATGGCAGCCGCTTTAACAATGCCGGGCCGACCGTTTTTACGTGGTTTAAAAACGTTTTTGGAGAACTAAAAACGTGTTTAGGGAACTAAAAACGTGTTTAGGGAACTAAAAACGTGTTTAGGGAACTAAAAACACATCTCCCCCCCCCCATTTTTAAAACGTGAAATGAGAAGAGGATGAAGATCTGCGTCGGTAAGTACCAAAATTGGGTGATTTTTGTGGTTCGGTTAAACTGCATAATTATCACCTATTTAGCACGTCTCAAGTTCCAGTTCTGAATAATTAACAACGAGGCGTTATTTAACACTGGCAATGATCAAAAGCCGCGTAAATAGGAAGAATCTCCAACCAAGTTCCACTGGTTTCCCATTGTTAAATAGAGCTTCGTTGTTAATCTGTTTTCTTTTTGGCGAAACAGGGTTTGGCGAAACGGGACGTAACCAGTTGGACAACAGGTTGCATGGGGTTGCAGCCACGGGGAATTCCACC
>JAHWFP010241016.1:0-10164 GCA_023313725.1 Lithobius niger
CTTACTGCTTGAGGCTTAATTTTGGTGGTATAATGTTCATGCAACCGTTTAAGATAAAGCCATAGCAGGGAATTATGATGCGAAATCTTATGTGACCTACATGGTTAATAAAAGCAGCAGGCAATCAGTCGTAACCTGAGAAAGGTATATCACTTTTCGATGGCATCCATGTAACAGAAGAGAAGGAAGGGGGAGGGAGGGGAGCTAAATAAGAAAGGTAAAAAATTCGAGAAACATCATTTTATACTATAGAGCAGTGACACGTCGTAGTATTATTGTATATAACTCTATGCTGGGGCCTCAATGGGTTAGCTGCAAGGGGCACTGCAGAGAGAAACAAAAGGGCGTTATACTGACGCCGATGCTGTGAAGAGTGATTTCTTAGACCTTTAAAACACGCGATTTTTGTTGTTGGAGAAAACAACGTTATTTTAAGCCTAAGAAATCCGCTCTTCCGTTGTTTTTCCCTCCATTTTATGTAGTGCACCTTGTAGTTATGCCCTCCAAAACCCATACTGGTGCCAATATGGCGGCAGATGTCACTGCTCTATACTATTTTAGGTTCTGGTTGGCCACTGGAAGAAGCTGTATTTCATGATCGTTTACAACTGCCTGTAACACGTATGCACTAACAGGAACCTTGTACACTCGTTGAGTGGCTGTGGTGCACTACGCCAGCTATGCGGTGTTAAGCCTAACCCTATCTTTGGCAGTCGGTATGACTTTTGCTATTGACAAGCTACGTCTTACCATTCTTTGAGAAATTCCAGTGGCAATGCTGGCGTCTTGAATTTGTTGTTTCAACGTCCGTGTTGAGTACTGAGCCTTGAAGTATTTGAAGACATTCCAAATAATCTCCCTAGCCTGTGAATTGGAGGTTTTTCACGTCGGGAAATCGATGAAGTGATCGATACAGTAGCCATATTGGTTCGTCTGCTCGAAGAGAAATTTTACCAAGCATGATCAATCCATTTTCCGTAAACCAGCGCAAGTAGCCAACCAGAACCTAAAATAGTATAATGTACTATAGAGCGAAACTTACCGTCAGAAGCATGAAAAATACGTTAAAACCTATCGCCTTAGACTGTTTATGCTAAAAAAAAATACGAAAAATACAGCAAAATTACTATCGTTAGAATGTTCTTTTAATTTTTATTGTTTTCAACGTAAGCAAGCTACCAACCATTATAAGAAGGACAAACGATCCTATGAACTGGACTACCAATATAATTCCCCGGGCGATGAGCCATGGTAGTAGGAGAGTTCGATTTTTCTGAAAAGTAAAATAGAAAGTTAACTCGGAAATTTAACTATTGTCAAGACTCAAGAGCGAAAACTTTTACTTCACCGAAGGTAAGTAAATGTTTTGCTGAAAAATTACTTAATAAATGATAATTATGTCTAAATACAGATGTAAACCTATTTACGTTGCCTTTTGGACTTATATGTCAGACCGCCTGAGCGGGGAATCGAACGGTAAATAATGTCGCTACGGTATTATGTCGCTACGGTAAATCTGGGTAGGCTACTAATTTGCATAAATATTTTACACACCCTGTACTTGAGAACACGCAATCTTTAAAAGTGCAAAAATGTCATAAAATATACCTTCAAGAATTGAAAATAGTTTATCATATTCCCTACAGAAAACCAACAATATTGGTTAACAGCAACCCCAGTCCACAATCCATATTATCTCCAAAGTAGCGCATTTGCAAGACTATTAAACTGGCAGTGACGGCGCTAGGGATGGGCCAGGGTTGGCCATGATCCCCCCCCCCTAATTGTTCACGCCCCCCCCCACGCCCCCCCCCACCCCACCCCCATGACTCCGACACTCCGGTCACCACCAGAAATTTTTAAAAAATAAAAAATTGTAGGCTAAACTTGACATCAAATGAATAAACTAAGCTTTTATTATTTTTATTTATTTAAATTTATTTATTTATTTATTTTTGTAGCAACTTTGCACTAATTTATTTTGTGTGTCTATGCCGGGGCGTTTTTTACAAAAAAAAATGGACTGCATTGAAGCTTTTTTCAATGCAGTCCAAGTTGAATTAAATGAAATAAAATACCTATTGTGGCTCCTTGGAAAAAATATCCCTGGCCCACTGTTATTTCCAGAAATGCCCTCTGCCGCCCCCCCCCCCCCCAAACAATTCAGTCCTGATGCCGTCACTGTAAACTGGTGTAAGGCCAAGCGTAGAATGCCTGCTAAGTAAATGAGGTGGTGCGATAACAGCGCCACCAATGTAAAATTGTGACAGGTCAGTGGTTAGAGAGTGGGTAGCTGAAGGCTAATGCCACTTACATAAACTGCAACTATGTTAAACTATTTGTCCGACTACTTTCTTAGCAGGGAGCTTGGATTATACGTAGCTTTGATAGGGTGGCCCCACTCAGTTGAACGCGTCTGAGCTATAGCACAGCTATTTCTCGTGGTAAGGTATTCACGAGCGAGATTCAGTTAGTGACGTTTTTGCTCCCAAACCAATCCTCGAAGCAGACAACGCTTGGTTTTTCGAAAACAACAAAAAGGTTTGTTTTAACTAGCCAGTAGTTTTTAACGAAATTAATGAATAATTATGAATTCATTATTAACTGAATCTTATTCAATTTTTACTGAACGTTAAATTACTCATTATTAAAACAAAACGGTAAATTCTTACCAGATAACCCGAGACGAGAGTAACTGACGTAGTTGCGTTGAAATCAAAACAATGGCATGCGTTTACGATGGTCGCTTGTGACCGTGCTCTCCTTCTGATAACAAACGTTGCGATTTTCAGTCGCATTGTCGATTGTGCTGGTAGGTTATTGCACTTTTAAAACAATTTAAGCAATTGGAGCAGTCTGGCTTACGTTTGATGTTGCGTACTCGTTCGTTTGTTAGTCCAATTTTGTGTCGATTCATCGGAAAAATCAAAAGCCAATGAGATGCAAGAATCAGTAAAATGGCGCGAAAAATGGGAGCAGAAACGTCAGACGCGTTTGAAGTATGCAACGCAGCTCCCAAAGTCTCGCACGGTTTCTCGCGGTAAAGCGTAATAGTAAGTGGGTCCACCCTATCAAAGCTACGTGTAATCCAAGCTCCCTGTTTCTTAGACTGCTGAAACATGTTGGACTTAGAACTGTACACTCCTATAGCTCTGACATTGACGTTTATACAATTTGTCATATTTGCAGAAAACCATAAACACTCATGGCTAAAAAAAAATTAAAGAAGCGGGTAATGCCCCAACTGCGCTGGTTAACAGGATTAACCTGGGCGGCCTTTGCCTGGTTGAATGATATCACTACTTTCAAAGGCCGACCCTTTTTGGAAACATTGGCAGCTTCTCATACCAGTTTTGGTTTTGAGTGGATGTCACAACTTTCATAGAGCTATGATCGTACTAAAGGTCGCACCGTCTTATCTACAAACTTCTTTTTTTCCTGAGGAATTTTATGTCGACAAATATTCACATTGATAATTAAAATATGTAGTCAGGTACGTGTAAAATTCAACAATAACATTAACAATAACAATCCTGTACTATAAGGGAAAGTTAGCGTGAGCGAGAGGACAAGCTTCGAAGACTGCTCACTAGATGCCACTATTCTCGAAAACGAAACTAGGACCAAAAGGAAACTCTTAGCATACGTACCCAAAAAAATGGCATTTTAACGCTAATTTAGCTAAAATAGTGACTACACTCAGGTTGCAAACATCGCCTATACTAGATAATGCTACGTGTGATAATAATATGTGTGGCAGAGAGCAGGGAGCAAGCCGTCCTTCGCTGTTGCTACGTAAAGCTTCTTTCCCCCCTCCTTCTTTCATTTAATGGATCGTCCAATGAATCGCAATCAACGCTATTAAGCGCCGGTGCACACGTGCGGTCGCCGCTGCGATACCGCATTTGCGGTTTGGTTTACGTACCATCTGTTGGGTACTGCACACGTACCTGCGTCGGCGTTGCGTTACCGCCCGCCGCTCGCCCGCCGCTCGTGCGGTCGTTTTGCACCGCAATTCCCGCCGTCAACGCAGCGGTACCGCAGCGTTAAAAAAACGCAATTGCGTCTCTGAGTACCTTGGGTGACTTGAGCGGTGCACACGTCCGCCGTTACCGCAAAGCGTTACCGAAAATGGCGTAAAATTTCGAAGAAATAGGCATGGAATTGTTTATTGGGGGAGTAAAGAACTATCCTGAAATATGAAATGTTGCTGCAGAAATGATTGAAGACTCATTGGGAAGTAATTAAAGAACTTATCCGAATTTTTTAGTTAATCTGCAAAGGATGTATAACATTTTCTCCTGGTACGTCTTAAATTAGTACATCAATGTACCAAAATTCGTCGCATTGGTTTTAAAATATATTTTTTGTTCACGAGGTAGGCGAAAAAAGCTACATCGTCTCATTGGTTTCAAACTATAATTTTTTGTACACGAGGTTAGGGAACCGAACACACACATACGTCATCGAAGCGGCACCGCAGCGTCAACGCGCGTTAATAAAACGCACGTGTGCATTGATTGGATGCGTCACCGCAGCGGTGCCGCAGCGTCCAAAAAACGCACGTGTGCACCGGCGCTAAGCGAGCCGTGCCTTTCGTTTTGGATTCTCGGAGGGCAATCACAATGTCGTCATGCACAAGGCCCAGTTTTTTTTTTTCATGTTACGCTAGTTTCGTTTCGTCCTCATTTGTCCCAACTAGGACGAAAACGAAAGTAGGTCGACTCCACTCCCCAAAACGTATCCAACCTTATTGAAGTAACAGCGAAACTTAGGGCCCCCGCGCACACGTCAACCCAGGTCGTTGCAGCCAACGAAAATGCTTACGGTATATGTAGTAACGCGCACTTGACCGCAGCGGCCAAACAGTCGCGGCGGCCACTGGAATCCCGAGCGGCGTGCAGGCGGCCACTGGCCACACGACCTGGCTGCCAAGTGCGCGGAAGCCCTTAACTGTGGTGAAGGCCCGGGACATTGTCTTAAAACTATTGCTATAGACTAGTTCTGACTACAGTTTAGACTAGTTTATAAACTTTAGCTATACACGGGTTTTAACAAATAAATTAATAAATAATTTACCAATTGCACTGCCCAGAAGAGCGGCGGAGTTGCTAGCAGTATAATGGTACCATGTGCCGTCCAGTAAATGCCAACATTGCGCATTTCTTCTTCATTGTTATTGCGAAATGTGACCTTTTCAGGAGGTTTGTAGTTGCGATTAGTGGCGTGGACGGAAGACCAAGCTACTGGTTTCTGTGTCGTGTAGATGCTGCAATCGTCACCATCTTTAAAAGAAGTGATATATAAGAAAATTACGTAAGCGGCCAGCATTTGTGAGGCTTCGGACTGTGCGTTTAACAGACAGTAGATAGTTGTAACAATTAGCAAAATTTTTACATTACAGCCTACCTACCAACTAGGCCCACAATTGAGATGTAAAAATTACAATTTCTCGGCCGAACGAGATGCGCTAGAATACATTAGTTTATTTTTTTTATATTGACAGGGCAGACAGACACCTGCATGATTTCTGCCCAGTGTACCACAGAGAAGTGCTTTGCTGCTCCCGTTGTGATTTTTGCCCAGTGCTCTACCACGAATTTCGGCTCAAATTCCTAAAGTACCTGAGGTAGGAATTTTATCGACAGTTCCAAATTAAGATAAAGTTTAAATTAAAGAAGTTAAGATAACGTTCTATGAAGTCGTTTCGGTAAAATTAGAAAAAACTGCTTTTGACGCTGTCAACTTAATTCACTAACCTATCGATCCCTTTCGTTGTTACGATTCAGAAAATCATAACGAAAACCTGCTCAAACGCTCATTTATTTTTAAAAAGCATTGTTAAGTAATAGATATCCGTGAGGTGTAGCCGATTTACCGGGGTTGTTCGCTCGTCTGCGAGAAACGGCTAGTCCAATCGAGGGCGTGGAGGGAAATCGCACGAATCGCACATGCTGATTTCCCTCCACGCCCGAGATGTGTTTTAATGCTAAGGTGTGACGTCGAGCTAATTTATCGTGTTATTAGAGTTTTTTAAAGACTTGTTTCAAGGATTTAAGATTTTTTACATGCGACTTATGTAAATTCCTGAACGGAAGTTCCGGTTTAGAAACGGGGTTGGAAGCTTCCTGTGTATGATGGCCGACCGAAGGGGAGAGACGCTGCGTAATACCGATGTTTGTGTTTAAGGTAAAACTGTATTTTTTTCTACTTTAATAGTTTAAATAAGATGAGTACATAAAATGTGCTATTCGCTTGAGTCTCGTAAGTTTTTAGGTGTGTTTAGGAAGTGTCAGTAGCCTAGTTTTCGTACCGTCGGAACGAATGATTGCTGGGTTGGCCCATTCCTCCGTGGGTGGGGGGTCAAGCATAGTACGCGAGTTTTTTTTTCCGTGTTAGGCTAGAAAGAAAAATGTCGCAGGTTGTAAATGTGCTTGTTTATGCTGGTTGCATTTGTGTTGTGCACGGTAATTTTACAAAGTCGGGTCATATGTCACATGGTGGAGCAGGGGTTGTGTAGGCCCGCGTAAAAAGTGTTGGATTATCAATAAAGTGTGGGTTATCAAAAAAAGTGTGGGTTATCCAAATTAACCCACTGTGACGTGTGTGGGTTTTCACATTAACCGTTTATAACGACTACACTTTTAGCATGGGGATGTATTAGCGTGACGTCACCCCCGTGCATTAAAACATGTTAAAACACTACTCACAGCCATAGTGCCGCCGCCGCGTACTGCGAGATGAAAGCGCAACAACAAAACCTGATTTCGACGAGAACAATAGTAAACGGACATTATCTCTGGCCGGACGACAAGTGTTTGGCTGTGATTTCTGATGTTTAGCCGCAGTTACCGCGGAACGTAATTTGAAAAGTAACATCATTTTCGTGAACAGCGACCTTGATTTACCCTAATTTGCAGATTTTGCAGATAATTTCACGAGAAAAACTCGTAAAATTTGCAAATTAAGGTAAATTTTGACGCTGTTTACGAAAATGATGGTGATTTTTATTTCCAAATTACGTTCCTCGCTCACACTGCCGCTCTCGCTGCGGCTAAGTATAGAACATCAGAAACCGCAAGCAAGTACTTGTCCGGCCAGAGATAATATCCGTTTGCTAATGTTCTGGTCGAAATCAGGTTTTCTTGTTACGCTCTCATCGCTCACATGGCTGTGAGTAGCGTTTTAACATGTTTTAATAATTCTTTTTTTTTAAATAAATAAGCATTTGCGCAGGTTTTCGTTACGATTTTCTGAACCGTAAGGGATTGATATGTTGGTAAATTAAGTCGATAGCGTGGAAAACAGTTTTTCCTAATAATTACCGTCGTTTTCTCTCATGTACGAAGGCCCTTGTTAGTAAATTTGAACCATATCACAAAAATATTGTTAACGTTATCGTAGTTGATTTTTAATTAAGGCGACGCTTATGGCTTGGCCAACAATCAAAATTAGCATGCAGTTCACTTACTCTCAGGGCTGCACAATTTTTCCGGAAATTCATAGACAATAATGAATATTCCGCACAACAAGAACATAAACGATTCAATCTGAAAAAAAAAGAAGAAGAAGGTAGAAAAAAAAAACTAAAAAATGAATTTCAGAAAATGCACTTGAAATTTCGCGTGGGGCCAAAATTTCAAAAATCAGCCATAACGAACTTAAAACTTCAATACACACGGCAGTTAGGGCGCGTTTCCACAACGACAGTTTTCTCGCTAACTAGCTTTTACTTGATCAATACTAAATCTGATGGTTGCTTCTCGCCTTTACCGGAGTATGCGGCTTTCGAGTTGTCTATACGTAGTAACCACGGCAACGACGCAGACGCAAATCTTCTCCTCGTGCCTCGTAACACGGCGTACGATGCTTGCAACATTTGAGCGTCGATTGCTGAGAACAAGAAAACAATTTTTACTGCAGTACAAGACGAGGGACTGTTTTTTGTATGCCGGCATTCGATGGTTTGTCTTCGATTCGATAGCCACGAAATGGACGCCATGTTGGATTTTGAATTAGCTATTTATTCTACCGACGTTTGATCGTTGCTAGAAGCTGTACTTGAAGGAGATAGTTTGGAAATAGCGTGAAATGACAGTAATCTTGTAGCAGTGTTTAAAATTACTGTAGCAATTTGTTCTTTATCCGTGTTGTTATTTATATTACATACAATTTGTTATCTATTACCGCATTTATTTAGTTGCAACGGGAAACTATAAGAACTGTAATCATAAATAAATAAGGGTTGACTAGCAAATAGCATTCGGCGAGCGAGAATGACTTGTTGCGTAAACGCGCCCTTAGCGTTTGCACAATGACTCGCCTTTGCATTCTCGTAGCTAGAAGCTAGAAATCATCTGTAATTCCAACATGGCGGCGGTTTTAGCTCCCCCGCTTCGTAACGAAAACAGTCAATAATGTGAATTCAGAAGCGACTGGGAAAACTATTTCGTCAGGAGGAATTCTTTATCTTACTGTCACGGATTACAAGAATGCAAGCATTTACTCAAGCAATGTCGGATTTAGCTAAGAAAAATTGGAAATTAGCCAACAGCTAAAATTATACACTAGAAATAACGTAGTTCAGTAAGACACCTTTTATTATTTATATTACTTTTATTATTTCTAGTGTATAATTTTCGCTGTTGGCTAATTTCCAATTTTCTATAACCCTTTATAGCATGGCGTCCCTTCAAATGGACGGCTACTGAACGGCAAAAAAACTAAGTCCCAACGTGCAACGCGTGCTTTGTGAGGGGTCCCCGGGGACCCCGAGTAAAGCGAGCAGCAACAGCCCTGTGATCAGCGTCCTGGTCTCCAAACCAAGTGAATACCGGTTCGAATCCCGCGACCAAGCCAACTATCACACGGGACTTAAAAAAAAAATGCATTCAGTTTGGCTATGCGACAAAGGGTTAATATTATTTACAGCGATTTATGTCTATGGATTTAGCTAATTCAGGTAGTGTTGTTGCCATAGCAACGACACCTTTGCCATCGCGGTTAAATTCTAGCTGCGAGAATGCAAAGGCGAGTCGTTCCATAAACGCGCCCTTTTCGTCAGAGGGACTACCGTATTTATTTCCTGCAGAAAGACGACAAAACGTTACAGCATTACGTGCTGAGGGGTTCGACTAACTTGGAAACTGCCTGAGAAGCACTGATTGACAGTTACTGGAAAAGATTTACTGATTTCATGTGATTTGTAAATTTACACTGATTTGCCCAAATTTGTGCTGATACGCACAGATTTTCATTGATTTGTGGAGATTTGGGGATTTGTACTGATTTCAGAATTTGTATGAATTTGCATATTTCACGCAGATTAGCGCTGATTTGTACATATTTCCTCTCATTTTTACTGGTTTGCATGGATTTGCAGATTTGCAGATTGGTTTAAATTTTTTAATTCTTCCTCATTTGTGCCGATTTACTAGAATTTCTGCTAGTTTGCATGGCTTTGCGCCGGTTTGCGTGGATTTACACTAATTTATAGATTTGTAAGTTTCATGTGAATTTGCAGATTTGAGGATTTCACACAGACTTGCAAACCCTAAATCAGAAGACGTACGAGATTTCAGAGCTTATCAGACCCCTCGACGAACTTACAGTCAACTTACTCCTGACAACTCAGTACCTGCCAGAACCACCAATCTAATATATCCAAACTCACCATTGTTGGAGACAATGTGTATCTCCAATACGCAGCAAACCCTAAGGAAACTCTACAGAACATTCCAAAAGTATCTGTTGAGTTAAACTGACGTCACCTTTCACGTTCCTGGTGGATCCAGCCGAAATAAAAATCGACCACTTCTTCCGACTGATGTAGCTGAAGTCTCCCACAAACCTTTGCAAATCCTTCAGTCGCTCTTTGAAATGCTCGTTTGCGTTTGTTCAGTTCTGACTGTAGAAATTTCAACTGCATCACTTTAAAATGCGCTCAGCTTCAGTAGCGTGCAAAGATCCCCCCCCCCCGAGAGGGAAGGGCAACTTTTAGTAACACGATCCCTCGATTTACCCTTTTCTGCCCCTTTCTTAGCCTATTTTTCCCTTTTTTCGGCCTTTTATAGGCTTCAGGTCCTTTCTAAGGCACCACAGCACCTGCATATGTCGGCACAAAAAGGCTAATGACAAAACGTAAGAGCGTAAAGGTGGCTTACT
>JAHWFP010241021.1:0-24299 GCA_023313725.1 Lithobius niger
CCCATGATGCATTGCACCGCAATTTTCCAAACGGGTGGTTGTCATGGTAACTGGAACCAGAATTGCCGCCATTTTTCTAAGATGGCCCCCAGGTTTCAGTTTCAATTTCCGAAATTATTTAAAATGCCCATAACTCGGTAACCGTTGGTCCTAGAGCAAAACGGAGAGAAACTTGGCCCCCATGCATGATACCCCGCCCGCAATTGGCCTCACCTATCAGTTGGCCCGGTCAAAAATTATTTTGGCCACCGAAAAAAAAAAATTGGCACAGTTCCAAAATCCGAAATATGCCCGCAACTCGGGAACCGTCGGTCCTAGAGAGAAACCGTTCGGGATTTGACTTCCTTGAGCCGTGCCCTACGTGTAGCCCATCCCGGAAATTGGGTACCTCGAATTTCGGCCCACCCTGAAAATTCGAGAACTGTCGATCTTAGAGCGAAGCGGTTCGGGATGTGTGTTCCCCAGGCTGTACCCTATGCGTGATCCTCTCTACAAAAAAAAAAGACACTTTCCCACCATCCTCCACATCAACTAAAACGAAAAAAGGTAGCCAAAGGCACACTCCTCCATATTGATGAAAACCGGAAGTGACGTCTCAACTTTCATCACATGACCGGAAGTGATGTCGTTACCCCCATTTTGATCACGTGATCGGGATATCGTCATAGAAGATAGCAAAAGCATTGATAAAGAATGAAAAAAGGTAGCAAAAGGCACTTTCCCATCATCCTCCAGATTAACGAAAAATCCGGAGCTGACACCCCCACTTTTCATCATGTGATCTGAAGTGCATCAATACCCCCACTTTGATCACGTGACCGGAAGTGACATCATAGGAGGAAGCAAAAAGTACTTTCCCACCGTCCTCCACATCGACGAAAGCCGGAAAACAGATAGTAAAATGCACTTTTCCACCATCCTCCAGATTGACGAAAAATGGAACCCCCACTTTTCAACAGATGATCGGAACTGCATCATTACCCCCACTTTTATCACGTGATCGGAAGTGGGGGGTATATATGTGTAACCGAATATCGTATTTTACCACTACTATAGGAGAATTCCTTTTCATGGTGCTGGTAAATCCAGGGTAGTTGATCTCGTCCCCGATCTGTTACTTGATGTTCGAAAAGAGGTAGACTGTTGCATTGTTTACGAGAGTGATCTTGTCCGCCGCCACTTCCCATCCCTCAACTTCACCGTGGCTCTCTTCACATATAGGTAACTCGTGAGGACCTGGGTCTGTACCACTGTTCTTAGTTCCGAGTTCACGTTGTTCAAGGTCGTTCCTACTATTGGAGTATAATAATTGTGGAAATTATATTTTACCATATATTCGTCAAGGCTGAAAGGTTCCTGGATATTTAGGTAACCTTCAACCGCATTGTTGAAATGAGGCCCTTAGAATAAATATGTGTACAGACCTATTTATGCTGGCTTTTTGAACTTTAGACTCTTTAGAAATAAGAGGGATGAGGATTTTAACCCCTTCACTACCAGGCATAAAATTTACTCTTGCCTAAACAAACCAGATTTCAACACATGGTCAAAACAAATAAACATTTGTTAACAGTCAAACCAATCTTTACCTACATTTCTTTGAAATCAGAAAGAATTTCATTGCTGGTTGCGAACGAGTTAAGCCTTCTAGCTTGGAACTCGTTGTTAGCTGAATGTGGTGACAAGGAGGTGGAGTTATTGTTGTTGAGCTTAAAATCCAACACTTGTTTATTTATTACAGAATAGTTTGTCTCTCGTCTCAATTATTAAAAATCCAAAACTTGTATATATTATATTGTACGTATTATATATTATATTATACTATTTATTATAAAAAAAAAGTGGTGTCTCTCTCCATTATTAAAATCCAACATTTGTTTATTATAGAATTTGTTTTGCTGTCGTTCTTATCACTGAATTTTACTCAAGTGTAGTCTCTTAGTAACTGTTCCCCCTCAAATTGAGTTGTCTTTGTCTTGGCCAGTTAACTACATTTTCACGGAGCAAATGATGCTGTTGGTTACTGGTAGGTATCTCAAGTTGTGAGGAGATTATACAATGTTGTATCCTGGTGCACAAATAGGAAAGAAGGAGTATAGGGTGGGATGCCTCGATCCATTCACATAAGAATTACGTACTAGATCTCAGAGTACCAAGATGGTGTTTATGTTGAAGATGTTAGCCGGATTCTTCACAATGTGAGTCCCAAACTTGTAAGTCTTTGGCTCAAAACCGAAGATTTTCCCTATGCTAGTCGAGGAAGAAAAATCTCTTTGTGCTTGTTGGTAGTGTACAACTCGCATTTCAAAGTACTCGAGTTGCCTGTAATTTGAATGAGGGATGTATCATTGTTCTCATTCCAATGTGATGACTCTTCAGTACTCCATAGATGTACTTCTCAATCTCGTTTAGTTTGTAGCTCCATTCTGGTATGATGATCTTTGACCTGGTTTTTCCACTATCAGTGCTGTAGTTGAAAGAGTCCGACATTCCAGCCTCTACATTCGAAGTCTCCAAGTTGACCAGAGCTATCTCCCATTCATCGTTGGTTTGTACAGGAGTTGAAAAGATTGTAGTAAAATTGGTGGTGTTTGAAGAAGGATGATAGACGAGGGAGACATTTCTGTTCTTGTTACGTCAGTCGAGCTGAAAGTATGTTTCTAGTTGCCGACCGAAAATATAAATTACCTGTAAATTTTGCATTCCGTTTTCTGAAAGCTGTTATTATCCTAGAGATTTAAAGTTGTTTGGATCCGGCTGGTAACCCAAGTGCAGATGTGCGCACCCCTCCTATAAAAAGCACCAGCTACAAAAGCTTGGCATCTTTTGTTCTATAGCGGCAATGTAACATGGTCACTTCCACCTTACCCTTTCTTTTCTCTTTTGTTTCTCTTTCATTGCTGCCATCTTGGAATCCCAAGTCTCTTTCGCCTAGACCTTACTCGGTTGAAGATCTTCGTCCAGGCCGTTTCCAATGGATCTCCTCGGCACATCTGTCATCCCATTGACTTTCGTCGACCTCTTTCACAGCTATGACAACATCAAGGAACTCCTTTCATCCTGAACCTGACGCCTCTCAACCCTATCGGTTCCTCGGCATCAGTGACTGCCGAACACCTCTCTATTTCACCTGGACTCTCCTCGATTGGATCCTTTTGTCCTGGCTCCTCTTTCGCAGCACCTCTGGGCTCGTCTATCATCTCAATGGCTCCCATTCTCTTTCACACCCTGTGCTTGGCTGATATAGTTTTCTACTGGATTCCACATCAGGAACTTTGGCTCCACTTAAAGTTCCCTGGGCTTTCCCCGACCTCTCCAATCCTCCAGGCCGGCATCCATCCTTCTTAAAGCCGTCAGGACAAAACACGTCTCGGCTCTTTCAAGCTGGCTTCTTTCTTTCGGCCCTCTTTCACCCCATCATGTTTGGCTGAAAGCAAGTCAACGATGCCAAGCAAGACCCTGCAATGTCCCCAGCCATCGAATTATACGAGCATCATTCATCACTGCTGTCTTGCATCTTCTTTCGTTTTATTACAAGTCACCTTGAAGCAGATTTGCAACTTGAACAGGCTACACCTTCATATGACCTTGACCACTCATGGCCATCTGGATCCTCCCTTTCGTCCTGTCACGAATGGCTTAAGCAGACCCAGGGGAACAAGCCACATCCTGATGCAAACTCACCTTCAACACTGCCGATCGGGATGTTTCCTTTCACCACACACAGGCTCTATTCAATCAACACAATCCTGAAAGAGTCTTCCAACCAGCTCCTTTCATCGGCTGCTGTTCCTGAGCTTCCGCCATCGACCAAGGTGCCTGCTAGTATATCTGCAAGACTCATGGACGCCCACAAGAAATCGCCTCCCATAAGACAACTTCGTCTCCCGTCAGCCCTTCTGCCGCTCAGCCTGGTGAAGCCTTGGCCTTTCATTCCCTGCTCAAGGCCCCAATGGGTCTTGACCAGCTTGGAGGCCTCATCTCTCTTTCATCGTATCTCGACTGACTGCAAGAACGTCAACGACAGCAACTCACCCTCACGAAGACTTCTGTTGTCGTTTGGACCTGCAGAATTCCCATTCTCTCATCTTCTTGCATGACAGAAAACAAGCGCAACAAGCAATATTTTAAAAAGCAGTAGAAGCAATAGCAAACGCACAGCAAGCAATTCACCTCACCTAAAAGCAAAGAGAAAGATGCAATCCTCAGGCGGCCTCTATTCATCTGTAGCTGCCTCGGACCTCTCTTTCGTTCCGTCATGACCGAACGAAGACAAGTCACAAGCAAATCAACCATGCCGATCGGGCCTGCCACAATTGACCACCTTGGCGGGTTTGACTGCCATTTCGGCTCTCTTTTGTTTCCCCACGAAAAACTTCAAGGGACCCCAACCAGAACAAGCTGGTGTCTCGCTCGGCTTTTCCTGTCATCACAGCCGCCTGGATCTCCTTGCAATGCCATCTGGGGAAAATTGGAAGCAAATCAACACATTCAAGCAGACGTCCTCACCTCACTGGCTTTAGATCTCATCTAATATGTCTGCGTCGGATTTCCTTTCGTCCCTTCACATAAAGTTCAAGCAATCCGCAAATAACATCCTGAACCTCCTCGTGGCCCCAACCTTAAATTTACTGCCGTGGCCATTTTCACTCCTCCGTTCACCCTGCCATGAAGGATCGAGGGTGGTAATCCAACACAAGCGAGAAAATTTAGTCATCCCTGCGATTGTCAGAGTCGCATTGGACCTCAGCTTTGACTCGCCAAGGAAGCCAGTTTGGAATTTTCTATCGTACCGCGAAAACCTTCCATCCATCAAGAAAGGCCAACAACACATCAATAGAAACCCGCTCACCTTGAAAGATGCAGACTACTCAAGCAGGATTTAACCATAGAGCCACCATGGTTCTCCCTGTAGTCTCGCAGAGAAGACCTGCAGTGCACAAAGAAAATTCAAATTAGCAAGAAGTTGAACCCACGGTCGGCAAATTGGAATTCACCCATTGGTCAGCCACGATAGGCTTAACGCAACAGCACAAGCCCCGACCGTGGCGACATCCTGTGAGGAAACACCGAAGCTCAGCTCTTCTTCCTATCCAACTTTGCCTTGGGCAGGACATTTTCGACTCGCAACGATCGGTTGCGCTGCTCAAGTTTGTCTCCACCATCCACAAGGGCCAAGACTCACGATGCTTCCATGCAAAGACTTATCATCCAACAAACACAAGATTTGCCATAGAGTCCAATATTTTTGCAGTGATGGCAATGATGGCAAAGAATCAACATCCAACTGAGACAAGAATTGCCATGCAATCCAGCACTTTTCCGAGCAAGCCATAGTGCGGTCACACTTTCATTCGTCTGGCACCCATCACCAACCAAAAGGCACAAGCAGCATCACAGCAAGTACCAAGGCACCCCACAGAATGTCTCCACCCGGAAGACTATCTCTTCACCCGCCAGGCCATCTGCTAGTCAACCGCCAGGCCCTCTGCCTGTCGTCATCGCCCTTTCATCCCCTGGACCATGAGGACCTTCGACCAAGCCAAGCCACAAGCTCTCGAAGTAAGCCCAGCATCTGTATCACCGCATGGCTCCACTTCCACCTCAGACAAGTCTCTTTCACATTCAGCCTGCCCGTCGACCGTCCCTGCTCTACCCACCCCACAGGCAAAACGGTCAACACGTCTCCTGTTTTTCCGATCCAACGTGGACAGACTTCATCATCGCCCCCTAATCGCCCTTACTCCAGAACAGTCTTTGTGCTGTATAAGAAGCGTACGCCATGCTCAAATGCAACCTAATGCATTACTCCCCAAGCGGAAGCACAAGCATACACGCACTTCGTCCGACTCGTCGCTCGACCGATCGTCTCACTCCCCGCGGCATCCCTCAGGTCCAACTAGCAACTCCAGCCAACCTCTTCACCCAACCTAGCCTATCAACTAATGCATTACAAGCGGAGACAGCCCAGACCTCCGGCATCAGCCACTCCTTCAACTCGGCATTCCTACACCACCGATGGGGTCACAACCACAACAAACAAGCAAAACAAGTTGAAAAGCAATCTTGCTCTTTCGCCGGCCATTTGCGCACTATAGCCCGCCACCAGGCTCAAACGATGAAAATGACCTTGACTCCGCTTCAACCTCTACAATGAAAGACGGTCCCAACCCGACCCTTTCGTTCACTCATCCCGATCTTCCAGTCATCACCTCGAACAAAAGCGACATCGCTTGTCACGCCCGCTTCAAGGCAATCTTTCAAAAAAGAAGAACCTTAAACCAATCTCCTCTTGGACCTCGTCAAAACAGTGGAAGACATGGCCCTAATTGCCTTCTCCGCAAGCCAGCCTCTCCGAAGCCTGTCAACTGGATTCGCCTTTGGCCTACGTGACCGCAACCTCAAACAATGGACCTCCTTTAGCCAGTCAACCACACGGCTCACGAATCCTTGGCACAATGGTGGCATTCTCCTTGAGAAAGGTGAACCGTTAAAAACTTGACAAGGGACTCCCCCACCCCCACCTTGCCCTGGTTGCGAAAACCTAGGTTTTGTTTTTTCAACCTTTCGGTGACAGCTCCGCAAATCCACGAATTTTTAACACCATTCCATAATCTGAGGTTCTCACCGCTGAGACGAAAATGGATTTTGGAAAAACCCTTCAGAAACCAAGAAAACTCGGGCATGAATTCAAGTAATTTCTCAACTGGAACTAATACTGCATTGGCTCGATCCCAGCAATGAAACCTGGTTCCAAACACTGAAAATCGTTACAGATAAGAAGAAAACAACCTTTTCATTAAGACTCATCTTTCAACAATTTTCTTCTGGAATCACCATGACACTGGCTCGATCCCAGCAACAAAATCTTTTCCAAAACCATTTAAAAAAAACATGGAAACACGAACTTTAAACATCGGCTGAATTTACCTTGACAACTTCGTCCACCACATTCTAGGCCATTCACCAAAAAAGCGGAAAGAAGAATATGTCAACCCACTGTCCTCCTAACAACTAGAAAAGCGCAGGGGTCTTGTCTGCTTGACACAACATTAGACCCAAGCCTCTACTAAACCATCACTTTTCAAGCAAATGAAAGCAAGTAAATCATCAATGTTCAATCAACGATCATCAAGCGTCACGTCAAAGTTGGAATAATCAACAGGAAAACCTGTCAGTCTGCACAGTCGACAACACCCTTGACATCAACAAGTTGGACAACATCAACAGCGAAGAAATAAGAAAAAGACTAAACTCATTTCAACCAGCAAAGATCACTCTGGGATCCACTTCATAAAGAGAGGTTAACCCTGGTTTCGTCTTTTCCCAAATCCCATGACGAACCCCTCTCTTCCTCTCTGAAAAGGTGTTTTTCTTTTCTTCTTTTTTTTTAAATACAAAATCTCTTCTAAATAAACTTAAAACCTTTCTCAACAAAATTTCATTAAGATCAACCCAATCTTCGAACCTTCACATAACGTTCAGGGAGTCGATAACTCCAGGGATGCCAGCTTTGGAACCCTAGGAAACTCGACGAGAAGGTGCCCAATTTGATGAGGTCTAACTGTAAATGCAAAATTTACTGGTAATGTATATTTTTGCTCTGCAACTAGAAACTTAAATTTGCCCCCCCCCCCCCCCTTATTGCCTATGAAAATATACATTACCTTAACCCACCCTACTTTCCCTCTTGAGTCACCTATTTGACGTATCGAGAGAGAACAAAAGATGCCAAGCTTTCGCAGCTGGCGCTTTTTACAGAAGGGCACATGCGCACTATAGGGTGGGTCGAAAAAATAATATTTTCGAATATCATATTCTAATAGTGCAGAAAAGTTGTGTATTCGTATGCTAATAAACGGAAAAATAATGAAAAATTTCCTATATTTAATCTTCAGTTTGTGCATAGGGCTTAAAATTTGAAAAAATGACCACAAACACCAAATATTAACATAGGGTGAAACAATGAAAATTTTCGAGTATGATAATCTAATAAGGCGGAAAAGTTGCGTATTCGCATACTAATTAACACGAAAATAATGAAAAAATTCCTATGTTTAATCTGATCAGTTCGCGCATAGGTCCTAAAGTTTGAAAAAAATACCAAAAAACACCAAATATTAGCTTAATGCTCAAATTTTAAAAGTTAAGTTTTTCGACTTCTAATTACGTGGAAATACTCCATTTAGTTACCTGATAATAGTAATATATTAAATAAATCTCGCTCTATATTTTGAGTTTGTACATAAGGCATGAAATTTGCGAATTTTGGTGTAAAATTGATATTTATCCAATTTTTCAAGCAGACAAACTGTTGTATTCAAAATAGATACGTGGCAGTTTTTTTTACTAATTTGTTCCTATGAGTGATTTTATTTTATTCAACTTGATCTAAGACCTTGAAAGGTCTTGCACCCATTTCACAACATTTAATATCGTAAATTATGTTGGTTTGCCAGTGTCAGTCATGGACGTTATCTTAAAATCAGATTTCTGGTCGAATTTTGGCATCAAAGATGTTTAGTGCAATGTTGGTGTAATGTAGCCATTTCTGTTATCTTGTAATAATAATCATCACGGGGATCGCTGACTGCCAGCCTTAATAGGGGCTGCATTTAAGACGTGTGTAAATAAAAACTAATAATAATAAAAAAAAAACCATGGTAGATAGGGAATGCGAAGGTGGAAAGTAAAAACTAATACAAAATAAAATTCAAAAGCTTGCGTATAGGTAAAAATTAATTTTTAAAAATTGCATGACCAATGGAAAGGTGGGATCAAATTAGGAAGGGCGGGTTAGGATCTAAACTGCCTTACCACCAAGGTTAGACCTGCCAGGGACACAAAGGTATCGCCAGTTGAATGGAAAAGAAGAAGGGTGGATGGCCATTTGTCAAAAAACAAAATAATGAATAAAAAACGTAAAAAATGTAGAGTTTAAAAGTCTTAACGTAAGTAGAGCTTCACGTAAAAAAAAAATAAATAAAAATTTTGTTGCGAAGCAAGGACAAGGATTGATCACTAATAATCCGCCTAAAAAAAAGCAAATGATATCAGAACAGAAAAGAGCACGGCCAATAAATAAGGCCGATTGTCAATATAAAAATGCGTAAATTAGATGTTATGAAAATTTCTTTTGAGAAAACTTGATAAATCCACTTTATGAAGCGATCTTCTGAAGGAGTTTACACCTTGCAAATTAATTAGATCATTTGGCAGCGCGTTCCAAGCATTAACTACCCTCACTGCAAAGAAATTTGATCGACAGGCCAGTCTCGATCTGGGCACAACAAGCTTGAGATTGTGTCCCCTGGTCCAAGTAATCTCGCTCAGATCAAATAGCGGGAGATCAAGAGACAAAAGTCCTTTAACAATTTTGAAAGTTAGTATCAGGTCAGTCTTCAATCTACGCAGCTCGCGGGAGTCTAAGTTAAGTCTCTTCAGTCGTAAACTATAAGGCAGACGGCACAGCTCTGGGATAGATTTAGTGAAACGCCTTTGGACAGACTCCAATTTGTCAATATCCTTCAGTAAGTTGGGGGACCAAACAGGGCTCGCATACTCCAAAATTGGTCTCACATAGACCTTAAATGCCCATAGTTTAGTGTTAGCACAACCTGAGGTAAAAACCCGCCTTACCAGTCCCAAACGACGATTTGCTTGGGCTGCAATGTAGTTACAATGCATGGTTGAACTAAGGTCCCTGTTAAACCAAATACCCAAATTTTTTACTGAGTCGACGTGAGGTAAAGGTACCCCTTGTAAGGCATATTCAAAGTCATGATTTCCCTTGCCAATATGGAAACACTTACATTTAGCGATTGATATTGGCAATTGCCACTGATCAGCCCAATTTCCGACGTAATCAATACTACACTGTAATGTTTCATGTTGTTGGGAGTTTGTGATTTTTGCATGTATTTTTAGATCATCTGCAAATTTTCCTTGTTGAATATCAAGATTTTCACATTTAAGATCATTTATAAAAAAGACAAAGAGGAGAGGGCCCAACACGGAACCCTGCGGCACCCCACTAATAATTTCTGTGAGTGGAGACACAGTCTTACCCAAAAGTACACGTTGTGTTCGTTTATTCAGGAAAGCAGAAATCCAATCCAGAAGCTTGCCGTCGAATCCCAGAATTTTAAGCTTCAGTTTTAACTTTTCGTGGATCACCGATTCAAATGCTTTTTTAAAATCAAAAATAATCTCATCGGTTGGTAGGCCACAATCCAGTGCTTGTGTCCAATCGTCAAGAGCCAGTAATAATTGATGGGTAGATGAACGACCTGGGACGAAACCAAATTGGTCATTGTCAATCAAATTAAATTATGTATTGTACGACATCATTTTGTCCCTAATAATTTTCTCCATTAGCCTACATGGAACTGCGGTTAGAGCAATCGGTCTATAGTTATTTGGGTCAGCAGCATTTCCTCCTTTAAAAATTGGAATGACATTTGCTACAGACCAAATATATGGGATTTTTGCCGCAGCAAAAGAACGTGTGTTAGTGGCTTGTAGATTTCAAACCGTATTGTTTGTAGAAATAGGCTGAGAAACCTTCTGGTCCAAGTGAGTGGCTAGGTTTCAAATTCGAAAGAGCTAGGAGGACTGCAGTCTGATTTATATTTACTTCGGAGCAATTTTCTCGATCAACAGCAATCTGTGGCTGGAACACCGGGACTCTTTGATTATCTCTAATCCCATTAGAAGCAAAAATGTCGTTTAGAAGGATTGCTTTTTTTAGGTCTTCCACCACATACTCTCCGTTATATTTAAGCGGAGGAATCGATCTAGTAATCCCTGTTTTTTTTCGGTAGAATCGAAACAATGAAGAGAGGTTTCCCTCTGTGATTACCCTATGTTCAATTTGACGATTTAAGTCTCTTCTGGCGGTCGAGAATACTGAACGAATATCATTATATGCCTGTAGGTTTTCATGGGACTTATCACATTTGTATCTTCGCCACAATCTAGTTTTTTTATTTAATAGCTTCCTAATTGACTTTGGTAGAGGTTTCCTTCCAGAATTTGAAACCTTCACTAAGGAACTATTTACGGAAACTAGTTGCTTTAGGATTCGTAAAAACTTATCCCACGCAACATCGACATCATCAGTCTTGTAAATAGAGGACCAAGTTAATTTAACCAAATCAGACTGTAAGTTTTGAAAGTTTATAAACTGTTTTGTGTTGTCATCTACAGTGTTGGAAATGTTTGAATTAATCTTGAAAAATACCATGTTGTGATCGCTTAATCCTAGTTGTTGGCCAACCTCAACCTCCGAAACCAACCTGTCATCATCAGTGAAAATTAAATCTAAGGTTTTTCTGTCTCTAGTTGGTTCAAATACCAACTGGACAAAGCCCAACGCTGACAGATCATCGAGGAATTGCTGGTGCGTCCGAAATGAAGCCATTCCCATAGGCCAGGCTGCCGTTGACAAGTTGAAGTCTCCCACAATTAAATTAGAGAATACTGGATTAGCTGTGCTGCTTATGAAAGTCGACATCAATTGGTACGATTCAACATCATGGTCATGGGGTATATATCCCAAAATGATATTCAAGTTTAAAGCAGGCATAATTACTGTCATAGCCTCCACATCCGTGGCGATATCGCCCAAAGCAAGAACTAAATCCTGTCTATAGACCAACATCAGTCCACCCCCTCTGGAACCACAGTCCCTTCTGAGAACCAGGTATGGGAGACCATCGACGATCATTGCCTCAGTTAGCGTGTGATTTGCCCATGTTTCAACAATTAAAATAAGGTCATGCGAACGCTCTGCCAAAAGATCATGGAATTCAGCAAGGTTAGAAATTAGACTACGTGCATTCAGAGTTATGGATTTTAGACTGCTGCCTGTTTCCGTTGTAAAAGTCCGGGTTTGGGACTCAGCCCCATTTAATGTCCCTGTTAAAACTGATCGTTTCCCGCAGGCCCCAGCACTTTGTTTAACTCCATCTGTAGGGCACGCTTTCCCCTTGGATTTAAGTGAATACCATCTCGTGTAAGTAGGCCATTAGACCTGTGTAGTTGGGCCTCGATTGACACAAAGTTACAGTTGTTATCAATACATAATTGCCTAATTTGTCTATTTGTTTCTAGAGCTTTTTGGTCTAAACTTAATCCCTGTCGGCGCTGTGGAAGAAGAGCAAGAAAGGAGACCTTTGCCTTAGGCCTTCGTGATCTGACAGTCATGAGTATTGAATGTAGCTTCTGCGTAATAGAGTTAGGAGTATTATGGTTCAGATCATTGGACCCCACACAGATGACGATTGAAGGCTTCGTATTGGTATCCTTGAGAGCTTCTAGAATTATCTTGTTTACTTGATCCGTCTGAGCCCCTGGCAAAACCCAGGTTTTTGAGTTCGGATGTGAACCAGCAACTAGTGAGCGCACATGCGAGTCACCTAAGATGGCAGTCTGCACAATCGGAAGCGGTGAAGTAGGGTTTGTGAGAGCAGTCGTTGGTCTGTTGGGAATTGAAGGGTTCATTTTTTCCAGCAAGTTCATATAAGAGACTTTTTCAGAAGAATTGAAAATGAGTGGATCTCCGTGCTTTGGAGGTACTCTTGTGTTTTTTCCCCTTTGATTTGTAGGTTTTGTTTTACGCACCGTTACCGATTTTGGCAAAACGAAAGAAGTCGGATCGTTCCTCGAACTGGTAGGATCATCGACATGGGCCGAAATGATGTGGAGTCCATGTTCCTCTGATTTGCGTAGGACCGAGGTTACTACTACTTCTTGACTATTCCTTAAGTCTCCCTTTGAAGTCAGTGCAATGGGATTTATCAGATTTGTCAACTGTGTCAGATGCTGATTAAATTGGTGCTCCATGAAATTGTTGAGTAGCACAGACTGTTTTAGCAGCTGGTTATCAATTTTCGTTTCCAAGTTTGTGAGTGATAAGTTCATAACTTCACTAAACGCATCACGGAATACCATTACTTTGTCAGTAAAACTGGAAGTTAAAGATCTTGGTTCAAGGTTTGCTTTACTGGGATTGTTAGTAAGTTCTTCATCTTCCAAAAGGGTGTCCCTTGTTTTTTGGCCATCGTCCGTCCTATTTGCCTTTACGAGGAGTTCACCAATTCACCACATACTTTACCGGTGGACTCTGTAACAAGTTTTACGCACCTTTTAACTGCTTGGGTATGGCATGGAAAGTTTAAAAATTCAAACTCTGGCAGAGTTTTATTTTGCAGAAATGATGAGACATTATCGGTTGTCAAGCTTTCCATTATTGGAGGGGGCGACAGCTCACATTTCGTCCACTCAATCAGGCTCCGTGTAGTCCGTGGCACCGAAATTTATTGAGGGCGGAATAAAAGCCCTAAAAGCTTTCCCCTTCGGCTGTTGATTTCTTGCTTTCAGTATCCTCCTGTTGCCTCTCATCCACTATCATAGCCAATAGCATGTTCTCTGGATAAAAGAAGAACGCGTTTCTTTGAACTACAGGATCAACGATTGTTTTAATGTTGTCTGGCAAATGTCTCGTTGTTTGTACGACCTTAAAGATATGCTTAGGACCGTATTTTACCGAGTGATATCTCTTAATGTCGAACCAGACAGGAGCATATGTCTTAACAATATAACTGGCAAGTATCTTCAGTCAATTCGTTGGACTGGTTTGGGAAATGAACAATCTTAAAAGCCAGTTTGCACATGTTAACCATCGGGAATGACTGAGAAGTCCAGGATCTCTTACAGCCAGATCTAGAGCACAGTCTCCTGTCTGGACTGCCCTGACAATGTTCAGAAGGTACTGTTGGTCTTTACTGATATCAGTTTTTGTTATATTGATTTCCTCGGATTCGATTGTTTCAAAATGTACTACAAGTAATTCCTCACAACCAGGCAGTTGTTTGCCGATTTCTCCACTGAGTGATGCTGTTCCGGTATTTTAAAAATTCGTCCAAGTACTCAAACAAATGTCTCACTGAAGGGCAACTCGTTAAAGTGAAGTAAGCAACTGAACCAATGCAATGGGTGCTGAATTGTGACCTCGATATTACGAATTTCACCATTTTTTGCCCCTGTGTTTGTCGCTGTGCCATCATAACCAATCGCTTCCAGTTTATGGCATGACCCTGTGACTCGCACACAAACCAGATGTTTCACGACAGATCTGTTCGACGTGAAGCTCATTCAGTAGATCGCAGCATGATCTAGACACACGCTAGTGTGTTGCGCCAAGTTAGGCAACAATCATCACAACAAACATCACATCAGCTCAATTGTCGAGGTTGTAAAACCATTGTAGTGCGGCGCCATAGCGTCAGTCTTATATCTTGAAGCATTGTTGGGCACATTTCAGGTACTTGGGGAAAAATAATAATGCGGCACAAAAGCTTAAATTGTGTTGAAATCAAGAGCAATGACCCACCTGACAAAAATTAACTCGTGTAGGAATGCCAGCTAAGCTGCTTTCAATGCATAATTTGACCCTCAATAACGTTGAAAATGTGTAACTAGCTAACTAGCTACTAGTTAATTCTAGTCTGCTCATCCCCATGTTAATTTCCATAGGGTAATTATTCATCGATACCGAGATGAAATTGGACGAATGGCTGCAGTACGATACGAACTGCGTACCTTTTATGGTTTGGAGCCTAGGGGGTGTAACGAGGATGGCGTGGGATGGCGCGTAAGTACGAAAGTATTGTTTTAACCATTGTTAGTATTGTCGGCATCGTCTCTCATTGGACAGCCAAGTTCGGACAATGACAACGTGTATACTGACGTGCGTGCCTAGACACACACTAGTGCAGCACGATAAATGTAAACAACGTTGCCAAAGAAATTTTATTCACGTCCAATTCACGAAACATAAACCAACTTTAAAAACAAAGCAAAATAAACGAAGCCAAAAACTGGCGAAGTGGCCACCAAGTTGAGAGTGGTTCGGCTCTTCAAAGGAGTAATATCATCACACCAAAACTAAAGAAATAACACAAATTACAACAAAATTAAAACCAAACTGAAAACCTATAAATAGGTGACCAAGTTGAGAATGGTTCGGCCTATGGGCAAAAGATAGTATCAAATTGTGGAAAACTAATCTCTTGTTGACGTGCCACTTTATTACATATCTGCACGGTAGTGGAGTTAAGTCTAATACACAATTTAAAAAAAAGGACTGATATCATATCAAAAACCAAAACTAGTAAAAGGGGCAGCCAAGTTCCGAATGGTTCGGCCCTTCAAAGGAGTGATATCAACACACCAAAACATTCGCCAACTTAATCGCACCGAATAATACTTTGGAGTTAAATGAAACTTGAACATTGCTACCCAAAGTAGCAATGTTCTGGTTTTCATTTAACCTTCGAACTATTAAGCGGTGCGATTAACTTGGCGAATGTTTTGGTGTGTTGATATCACTCCTTTGAAGGGCCGAACCATTCGGAACTTGGTGTCCCCTTTTACCAGTTTTGGTTTTTGATATGATTAGAATAACTTCAATAACCATGTTTTATTGTGAATTAGGATTAATAATACAAATAACAGGCAATGTTTACCTCATTTCTTCTACTTCGTACAACAGTTTGTCCGTTTGTAAAAATTGCATGAGTATCAATTTTTCACCAAAATTCGCAAATTTCATGCCTTATGTACAAACTCAAAATATAGCACGAGAATTTTTTAATATATTACTATTATCAGGTAACTAAAATGGAGTGCTTCCACACAATTAGAAGTCGAAATTAATTGTGCTAGCTGGCAATTTTTTTCAAACTTTATACCCTATGCGCAAACTGAAGATTAAACATAGAAATTTTTTCATTATTTTTCTGTTAATCAGTATACGAATACGCAAATTTTCCGCCCTATTAGATTATCGTACTCGAAAATTTTCTTTTTTCAGCTTATGTTAATATTTGGTGTTTTTGGTCATTTTTTTCAAACTTTAATACCCTATGCGCGAACTGAAGATTAAATATAGGAATTTTTCCATTATTTTTCCGTTTATTAGCATGCGAATACACAACTTTTCCGCACTATCTTTATAATAATATCGGAGACCGGCTAAAAGGAAAAGGAAAGCCTAAAGGAAAACCACTTCTCCCCTCCTCACGCCCGCATTGAAAATGCACTCTCCCACTCTATGTGCAGCCAAAAAGGAGCCAGGCATGAGTGGTCGATCAATCTGACAAGTGTTCGGTAAGAGTACCGGGAAAATGTCCCGGGAAATGTGACCAGCCCCGTGCAAAGCACGGGCTTCCTCTAGTTAGAATATGATATTCGCAAATTTTATTTTTTCGACCCACCCTAATGCGCACTTGGGTAACCAAGCTGGCCGGATCCAAACAACATTAAATCTCTAGGATAATAACAGCATTCAGAGAACAGAATGCAGCTCAGTCAATTTCCAGGTAATTTATATTTTCATAGGTAATAGAAATAAATTTCAGCCGGTCCTTCCGGGGGCCGGCAAATTTATATTTTCTTACGAATGAATTTAAACATTTAAGGCCAAAAATATGACTTTTATTAGTTAAATTTCTTTCTTTGTTTGTTAATTTAACATTTCCCAAACTCTTCGATCAACTTGCCATACTCATCGTCTGATAAAAGACCATTGGCTTTCAACTCTACATAAATATGCACACACTCTTCCTTTAGACCAGTATTACCGGCATCTCTCGAAGCTGTAATCAGTGTCAATCGTTCACAAAGATCGTTTGGGTCTTTGTAGAATCTATACCCTTCCCCTTGTCGATTTGACTAGCTACCCTTCTCCTTGCCAAACACCGGTTTAATGAAGGTAGCATACTTGTAACCTGCACTTGATTTCAGTCTCCTGGAAGAGGGATCGTTGTCTATGTAGACTGAATTGGTTCTCTTAAGAAGATCGTATAATTCAACAGACTGGGATGATCGTCAGTCAGTTTACGAGGGTTCTTAAGCATGATCAACTCCCACAACTCATCGGTACCCTTATAGGTTTTTTTTTCCACTACCACATCATTGTCTTTGAAATCTACATCCGTGGAACCTATTTTGTACCGTTTAGTCTCCGAGTCAACTGAAAGTGGGGTCGGTCAGGCTCTCCCTGGTAGCATACATACTCAAGTAATCGGTAACTAACGGTCCTAGTTTCACCATGTCTAGTAAAGAAGTTTCTTCTGTCAAGTACCTCATTCGAGCGTTCGGAGTCATGGGTTCGATTTGCTTGAGAGAGCTGGGGTGAGCATTCCCATAGAGCTAAATAACCTTCTTATTTCCCTAGCTTTAAAAGCGATCTCGACTTCCGAGTCTTCCATTTATCCACTTCTCTATCGTAGGCGGACCCAGTCGCAGCTTCCAAGACCCTCTGAATGTTGTGAAGATTTTTACTGTGTCATATCTGCTGTTTCTGTTTCGATGGCCAACAACTCCTTTATCTGACACTGGCATTGAGCAGCCATGTCTTTGCTCTCCTTAGCTTGGAGTTTCATCTGTTCCCTGATAGGATCCGTTACTGGTTTGAATATCTTTGTCAGGTGTTCCGACTTGCTAACCTTTTTTAGGTTGGCATCCCGAAATTTACGTTTCTTGAAGCTTGTTGGAGTTTCTTAAGGGAAACAATCAATTTACCAAAATTAACCCTTTCATTTACAAAACAAAAAATTCGAGTTCTTGTGAAGACAAACACAAGTTCATGTTAACTCAAACACATGTTCATGTTAACTCATGACACAGGACAGTGTCAACTGAAACAAAAGTTCTTGTGATTGAGCCAACCCAAGTACAAGTTCTTGTTAAGCCAAACACATTTTTCCTATCTAATCCAACATGTATCTGTACTTCCCTTCTCTCAAATGTTTGGTCTTGTCAGAAATCCGTGCATGCCAGCGTTCCAACACTACCCACAGGCTCACCTAAATTCCCTGAAACTCATGGCGCACCCCATGTGGTTGTTGTAAATGTGCATGAGGTTAGTGTCGTCCTGTCTCAACAGAATCAAGACATTGCAGTTGTTTCTTATCATTCTCTTGGGCATTTTGCTGTAGACTTGACACAGGTACACATTAGTATGACACCCGTAGGCGAAACATCACTCGATCTTATCCTTCTTTTCTATCATGCACTCATCGAATATGAAAACGGCCTTGCTGCCCGAGCTATCAAATTTTTTCAGGTAATGGTATCTCTTCCATGCTTGGGCAGAACGTGGCTACTTCCGGGGTAAGTCTCTTCAAAGTCCTGCCTCAGCCTTTTGCATTTACTCTGGTACAGAGTTTTGGAGCACACACAGAGTTTGTCATAGTCAAGCCAGCAATCATTACAGATGAGATTTATAGTTGGATTTATTTTTCAACACCCTGCCAGTCTGCAGATGATGCACCAAAGTTGTTTGGTACATTTAAGCATGTCTCCCTTCTTGTGTTTCTGGAAGGTCTCATCCATGGAATCATAGTTTATGATTTTCATTGTAGTGATGTTAAAAATGTTAGAAAATGTTAGAAATGTTAAAAAAAAAGGACTGATTTGCTGTATATACAGAACATTGTTCTTAGTAAATTATAAAGGACTTGTTTACTTTCCATAAATAAAATTTTTTAAAGTAAATTATAAAGAACTGACTTGCTTTATAAATACACAATTTTTTTAATAAAATAAATGCGACAACAACAAAATAAAAGGGAGTGAGCTAAATTAAAAATAACTAAATGTACTGTTTCAAGTGTCACACGGACACTGACACTGTAGACCTCTATCTAGTCACCACTAGTAAAAACGGTTGCTGTGTTGAAGGGAAAATGTACCATCTTCTTGGCGGTACTGAGAAAGCCCAGTTCCAGAAAGGGAAAAGAGGGTTCAGGCCTGTTAAGCATGATGATAAATAAACTACTGGCTGAACGACACATCACAAGCTACAAATTTTCTGGTCCTGGCATGAAACTAAGCAAGAGGTTAGCTAGAAGAGTCGTGCGAATCAATGCTCTCAACAAAGCTTGTAGAAAACATGATGTAGGTTTCGCTGTCAGGGACAATTTAACAGAAGATAGGGCAGATGAGGTTAGTTTCGACCGCTAAGGAAATCATTATCTCCCTTACCAATGTTGGGTTGAGTGAGAGAGCCGCTGCTGCTGTGGCCAGTGCTATGAAGAAAGTTGGGAAAGGTTCTAAAAAAAAATAGTAATAATCATAAAGGATCACAGTCTAAATGGGGAAATTTTAGTAATAAAAGTAAATAAATGCTTAGTGTGAATATATTTTAGTCGAACTCCACAGACCGGCCAGGTGTTGGTACCTTGGGCATAAAACTATAGCCACCTTCATTAACGACCTTTGGCAGATAAGAGTTAGTTAGTTGAGATAATAGTGTATTCCAGGGTCAACAAAGGTTAAAAGTACCTGTTCACCCAGATAGACTTGTACAGTAAGTTTGTGAAAGTGGAACCAATTAAGTCAAAAGTCGGCTGATGATGTTGCCAATGTGTTAAGAAAATGCTGGTCTCGACTCGGCCTCGACTTACAATCCAATGAAGTAACAGAATTTTTCAACTCCACCTTCTCCGCTCAGACTGGTATCAGCCACTACCACACTTAGCCCGAGACCGAGGGTGAGCTTGGTGAAACGTTTCAGTTGTATGCGTGAATTCACCCGCAGAGGTAGCAATAAATGGATAGATCTGCTTCATTATCTGTTATTTTTAAAAGACAAAAGCCATAAAGTGCACACTTAAAGTAAAAAACAACGTTTCGGAATCAAACCTATTCCGTCATCAAGTTTCTATGAAATTAAACCATAGCAAAAACTGCCGAGTCACACCCAGAACAAATGCAGAGACAAAATTAAAAAATTTGTAAAAAGTAAACGAAAACCCGCACCAGCATTCCTTTTCAAAAAAAGCAAATACTGGAAGCATAGCAGTATGCCCCATCCTTCTTCCTTGGAACCCAGGCAAGAAAGACATGGGTACGGTATGTTGGTTTTTTTTTTAAATATTTTTTCCCTCTTTCAAACCAATTAAGTTTAATTGCATCAAAAATGGGGAAATACTCCTTAATATATTTGTTTTCAGGAAGAAGGTGGTTATGCACTCGGGGTTTGTATGTAAGAATGACCAAACATTCCAAATCTATTCTTGCCCTAGTCTTCTTTTCAGTAACATGATTTGTACATTTGCAAGTGTAGGGGCTTGCCCTGTAGATAGTCTACGGGGTGATATTCTTGTTGCAAAACAGTGCTGCACAAGCAGTTAGTCTCCACATGCAATTTGAAATTATATTTATGAGATGTAATCCTATCTTTGAAGTTTCTGAAGGCTTTGTAGAAGGCAATGTAGGTAGCTGTGCGTGTAGTTGCATGTGGAGTCAAACTCCTTGTGCAGCACTGTTTTGCAACCACCTTCTTCCTGTAAACATATATTAAAGAGTATTTCCCTATTTTTGATGCAATTAAACTTGATCGGTCTGAAAGAGGGAAAAAATATGCAAAAAAAAAATACCATATAAAGAATTGACTTGTCGTGAAGCCATGTGACGTTCAAATTAGCATTACCCACGTCTTTCTTGCCTGGCTTCCAAGGAGGAAGGACAGGGCGTACTGCTACTCCTCCAGTATTTGCCTTTTTTGAAACGGAATGCTGGTGAGGGTTTTTGTTTACTTTTTACAAATTTTGTCTGTGCGTTTGTTCTGGGTGTGACTTGGCAGTTTTTGCTATGCTTTAATTTCATAGACACCTGGTGACGGAATAGGTTTGATTTCGAAATGTTGTTTTTTTCCTTTACACGTGGACTTTCTGGCTTTTGTCTTTTAAAATTCGCTTAGGTGCTTTTCGTTACAGTCCTTCTCTGTTAGGCAGGTACAACTCTTTGATCCACACAACCATTAAGGCAAAGCCTAAAGACGTAAGTGACTAATAAGGTCACAACACGGTCAAATTTAAAGTCGGTGATAATACAAGGGATACCTTCAGAACGGGGCCAAAGAAATTGACACTAGATTAAGTAAGAAAGACAAACCCAGTCACATTTACTCTTAAGGATTACAGTGAGGAAAGTATAAAGGGCAGTTTTTTATGGGAAAGAGTTGCAAAAGACGGGTGTGCCAGACCTGTTTTTGGTGGAGAAGGTGTTGAAGACTAGTGGGGAATAAGACCAGTTGTTTGGTTAAGTGGAGGTGCTATGACAGTATTATAGCATTAGGTGAATAATCTGAACTTGTTGGAGTGATTGTAGCAACCGTTAATGTAGTCAGGGTCTGTCGATCTTATAACCTTCGGTAATAGTCTGCTAACTTAGTTCTGGAAACTTACTTACGCCACGGGAGTTTTCAGATGGCGCTGTAGTAAACGTGGGCCGAGAATGCTGGCGATTTACAATGTGAATGAGTTGGAAGAAAACTGCCGTTCAGCTTTTGAGAACGAATACCGACGAAATAACAGATAAAAAAAAATCCACTGAGAAAGAAATTCAAGTAGAAACACTAGCCTAGAACTACAGCCCGTTCTATATCTCACGAAATATGCTTTATTACTAGTAAAAAACAAGAAATCTCACGGCAAATGAGAACAGCGTCGCTTGTTCGTAATTCGGCTTTGCCACATAGTTCTGGTGTATGACCGTCCGCTGCGTTTGTCGATGAACAGAGCGATTGCATTTTAACAATTTTCAACAAAGAAATAAAGCATAAAGGCTGATAAAAAACAAAGAACTTTTACTTATACAAAAGAAGCAATCATTTTTTACCCGTGTATCTCCTTCCCTACCAAAAATCCCAACATCTTTCAATAATTTCCGTCCAGTGTTCCTTTCGATTATATGCGTTATTTTTGTAGTAACCTTCATCTAATGAGTGATAGTTCGTATTTTAATCCTGTCGTTTGTACTGTGAGAAGTCTTGAGTTTTTTTTCCTGTGTTATTGTTTGCAATTGCCTACGTTTTTTAGGAGCAAAAAAATTATTAGCAGATGTCATGCTACCATGATTTAATTCAGTGAAACGGAATATATGTGATAATTGGTCCTATACGGGTTTTCATTCCAATGTCCTTTTTTCTTGGGGGTGGGGGGGAAAGGGGGGGGCTACTAGAAAAATTAAAGCTCTTCAAAGTTTTATTTTAGTGTGATTTAGGGGGAGGGGCTAAAACATTTCCACCACAAACTTCCAGTTCCCTCCTCCCAATCCTCTGACAAATACGTGACTGTTCCCTAAAGGTTAAATAAAAATGCTTAATGCACGGTGGTGACGTCACGGCAACACATCCCAATGCTAAAAGTGTAGCCGTTATATACGGTTAATCTGAAAACCCACACACGTGACCGTGGGTTAATTTTGATAACCCACACTTTTTTGATAACCCACACTTTTTTTGATAATTTAACACTTTTTCCGTGCTCCACACAACCACTGCTCTACCATGTGACATACTTTGCAAAACTACCGTACACAACACAAATTCAACCAGCACACCCCATTGCAACCAACATAAATAAGCACATTTGCAACCTGCGACGTTTATCGTACTAACACGAAAAAAAAAAAAGCCTCGCATAGGCTACTATGCTAGGACCCCACCCATAGAGGAATGGCCCAATCCGCCAATCTTTCGCTCCGACAGTACTAAAACTAGGCTACCGACACTTGTAAACACACCTAAATACACCTAAAAACATACGATACTCAACCGGACAGCACATTTGTAACCTGGCGACATGTTCCGCTTTAACACGAAAAAAAAAAACCTCGCGCGCAATGCTAGCCCCCTCCTCACCCCCATCCATGAATGAATAGTCCAAGCCGAACCCGATAACCTTTCGTTCCGACGGTACGAAAACTAGCCTACTGACACCTTCTAAACACACCTAAACACCTACGAGACTCAAGTGAATAGCACATTTTATACGCTATTTCTTATTTAAACTAATAAAGTAGAAAAAATACGGTTTTACCTTAAACACAAACGTCGGTGATTGGGACTGGATATAGGGACGTCCTCGCGTACGTGAGACTTTCGCAGACAGGAAGTTTAAACCGGAAGTTTGAGTTCAGGAATTTACGTCATGATTCACAAATAAAATTTTTAAATAAATTTTTTTTTGATCTCAAATAACTAGATATGTTGGCTCGACGTCACACCTTAGCATTAAAACACATATCCGTGAAGTAGACCGGGTTATCCCGAAATAATTGATCGTCTACTCGAAATGGAACAGTCCAAAGATCGAGGGGTAGCAAAATCGAACTCGCGCTAACGCGCTCGTGCGATTTCACCACCCCTCGATCTTTGGACTGTTCGTTTCTCGCAGACGATCAATTATTTATGGATAACCGGGTATATATCTATTACTTCTATTATATCTATATATCTATTCACAGATATCTATTACTTATAGCCTGCCATCGAGTGGCAGGGAGCACATTGGTAGAAATATTCTACCAACAGAAAACTGGTATATTTTTCTTTTCTTCCAAAAAAAAAATTGTTTTCCTGCGAGTTTTTTGGATAGCGATTACATCTTTTTCCTTCCTGAAACTGGTTTCCCTTTTAGCTTGTTTCACTTTTTTATGTTGTCAATCTGAATAAACGGGCAAAACTAAGTAATTTACTTAGGTGATAACCTTAGTGGTTGACTTTTTGTGCAGATTAGACAATGTACAAAAGCAAGTGTGAAAAGAAAATTTAGATTGGAAACCTCTGTAACGAGCGAATGTTTGACGTGACCCTGAACGCATGTGGCTGTCAAAGTTTTTTGAAGGTTTTTTTTATAATTAAATATTTTCTACATAACCTCTTAAAGAATTATTGTTTGTTTATTTCTTAAGTTTCAGAAAATCAAAGAATAAATCCGAATGGAAATTTCAAATACCATGCAAAAACTTATTTTTTTGTGGCATGGGTAAAGGTCTTAAAGTTTCGGAAACCTTTTTATAGTATTGTGGTTAACTTTTGCAGTTAACTTCGTTAGTGAGCAGATAGAGTTCACGAATTTGTTAACGTGAGTGATGCACTAAATTGTCATACCAAATCGAATTACTTGCTGTACCCTTTTATTCGGACAGACGGCACAAAAAGAGTGAAACGAGCTAAAAGGGAAACCATGCAGTTACAGGAAGGAAAAACAAGTATTCACTACCACCGAATAACTTACAGGAAAACAATTTTTTAGGATGAAAAGAAAGTATACTTCTAACAGTTTTCTGTTGGTACAATATTTTTACCAATGTGTTTTAGACCAATTCGGTGGCAGGCAATGCATTTTTCACCGTTTTTATTTTAACCATTACGGACCACGCACAAGTTAGGGACCATTCACTGAAAGTTTGCGGTGGAAATATTTTAGCCCCCACCCCCT
>JAHWFP010241024.1:0-12939 GCA_023313725.1 Lithobius niger
GTAAGTCGTACAATACCTAAGATGGGTACCTGGGGACCATTCATATATCCCATCTGCTGGTATAACTTTGCCTGGTCAAAATTTTGCTTGTGCAAACTGGAAGCTAAGGTTTTACCTACTTTTAACATTGGTGAACGTCCCTACCTCAATTCCTAAAAAAAGGTTTAAGGGTGATGACATGATCAACAAACTCAAATATTTAAAACATGTTTAACCAAACAAAATAGAACTTTAAAGGTCCTCGTATTAAGATTTGATTAGCACAATAACTACAAGCATACGCTATTTAATGCCGACTGTTCGCCGTGCTAAAACGGTGTAACAATCACACACACCGAGTCCATCATGCCGAATTCGTGCTAGGAAGGGGTCACGGCTAAATGCAGTGCAAATGAGGGAGGAATAGTCAGTTTAGGTCTCTTAACTAGAGTCCGCTACAATGCCGTGACCACCTCATAACTGTGCATGCAACCAACCCATGCATGACCAAGAGCGGTGGCACTCACCGAGCGCACTGACCACGACCGCGCTCGTGCTTCCCGAGTAAAGACCTTGGAAAAGAAAGGAGGTCAAAACCTGGTTAAATCTTGACCTGGAGATAATTTTGGTGTGCTTCAAATGCTGATTAAATAACGAATAAATCCTTTACAAAAAAAAAGTGAGTAAGGCAATGGCAAACTATTTTTATGGCTTTTTAGAACTGAAAAAAATTAGTAAGTTAATTTTAATAAGAGGCTTCATATTTGAGTAGTAGTAGTATGGCCATTATTTTCATCATCTATTGGCAGACAGAGAGGGAGGGGGTCAGATTTTGTATTAAATTTAATCACATCAATTTCACACTAACTCCAGTTTTAGTACATGTTCGATCGAGGCAGGGAACATTGGCTTAAAATCAGTGGCCGTGATTCTCTCATAATTATAACTTTCATGTGTGGCAGTTCTTTTTTGTGAATTGTAGTACTACACGTGGGTATTACTAGTGGTTGGGGCATGAAGGATCAGGATATTCCTCAGTTGCTTCAACAGCTATCCGCACATAGTTGGTTTCACATTTATTTCGATGTATTTAGGTTCTGAATATGGATACAGAGAGCAGACGGTTTCATTCACGCTATTGCTTAACACAACTTTGGCAGGATATTTGCAGCCAAAAAAGCGGTGCATACGTGTAAACAGAAGAATCGATTCGCCATTTGTGATGCCTGCAGTTCGCCCAAGCATGTGGTACTAAAAATAACTTCTAATTTTATTTTGAGAATGTACTAATTCAATTATTGAATGTAATTGGCATGTAGGGTTTGACGAAATAATGTTAACAAGTTTAATCATTAAAAAGTGGCAACCAAATTTAACATAAAATTAGTTTTAACTTACGCTAAAATACTTATCGTTTAGTTAAGCTTATTTTATTTAGATTAATAATACTCTTGTCTTAAACGTGCTATTTCATGGCTCTCGCGCTAGGTAGCACATGCTTACGAACTCCCAGCAAGTCTTGCTATGCTTTTTCACGTTTGGTAAATGAACCACCGGGCTCATCAAAACGGGGGGTGGTGGCTGGGTTGTAGTAGAGGTAAATATTTCAAGATAAGTAAAAAGGAATTTTAGGTTTAAAATTCTGTTTTCACTTTTATCCAAAACTATTTCCCATTACGTTTAGCTGAATTGTTGCAATAGGTGGGTTGAGCTGAACCCAGAGCCATAGCATGACATTTTGCCCCCAAGTAGTAATGCAAACACAGATAAAACGAAGATGACCACCTGCTCCATCGCTTCATTTAACTGTCCTAACAGTTCCAGCTACATTACTGGCTTGCCATGCAGCTCACCGCCATGACGTGGCCGTCTACTTTATTCTCCACTGGCATCTCACAGATAATGGCTAACGAAGGAAGGTTTGTGCCCTAAGAAACATGCCGTAAATACGTCGTCCAACGGCACTCAAGAGGAAAAAACCCAGGAGGAGGCAAGTGTTCAGAGTCTGTGAGCTCTGAACTGATGGGCAGACTAGTTGGCCTGAGGTACACCCCCAAGTTGTCGAATAGCCTTGCCAATCGACTATGCTGGTTAGGAAGGCAAAACTTGAGAGTCCAGAAACCGGGGTCCCGTCTCCAAAGAGGGTCATACATTAGTCCACCACATTCGGAGGGTCTCAGGAGGGTCGAGTCCGTAGGGTCACATCAATCCTCCCTTGGTAGCCCAGAAGCAGATCTTTCTGCAACTATCTGCAACACCAATTGTCAGAAAAATAATTGTCTGCAGCTAACATGTGTTTATTATATGGTTACCCACACGTTTATTGGTTTTTATTTAATAACTTTTCAGTGCTTTTATCCTCTTGATCTGGCTATTGATCTGGCTATTGATTTTGTCGAGACGATTAAAATGGTGTATTGGAATGTCAAAAGCAGTCAAAATTGATAAAATGGCACAAATTTGGCTAAAATTTGTCCATGGCGGCCTTCAATTGTCTGTGACGTATCGTCGTGCGTCACGCAGCTTCTGCTTCAGGACTTGGTAGATGCCACTGTCAGGGCTAATCCTATCTGATCGGTGAAGAAGGCCTTAGATGTCTCTAGGTAAAAATCAAAGGGCACATACTGGGCATCACACCAGTTCTCTGCAAGATCAGTCTACCCAGAACCGAGGGCACTGATAAATCCTGGGTTGGGAAGTCCAACCAACCGGTGCGTCTTTGTGTGGAACACTGGAGAGAGTAGGGCTACTTACGACCAATCAACGGCAAAACAAAGGCAGCCATCGTCCCTTGAAATGCTAACAACACGCTCTAGTGGGCCGCAGTTGCCAGTGCGACCAAGAAGATTGTTTTCTATTTTCCTATTTCAAGGCCAAGAGTAGAAAACATGAAGGATTAGGAAGTCAACGTTATGGGATCATAGAAATGATCCACCTTCCAAAATCATCGTCCCAGTTCAAATCTTCTGTGTTCCATGATGCATAGAGGTTCCCGCTAATGTCCAAAGGTACCAATGACCTACGCCTCTTCCAGTGATGACTTGACCCTTCTGCTATCCTCAGCATGGCTGGATGAAAAGAGGACTTTTTGAGTGACTACACCAAGATAAGTCAGAAGCCGGACGAAGGATCCTTTGTCCCTACACCAGGCTAGTCATTGCAGTGATCTGTATTCAGTTGACATAAAACGGACCACCCCTTTGGATGACCGAAGGCGCCTAACTTTGTAGAGACCACCTCGCCTAAGGAGCCTAACTTTGTAGAAACCACCTTGATCTAAAATAAATCTCGATCATTGCTGATGGGAAAGCAAATCCAGTATAACGGCCCGCCTACCCCTATACTATGAATCCGGTCGATACCATATCGGCCACCTCCCACAATGTGTGCTCCCATGTATGTTAACAAGGAAAGAACAGCTGCCAATATTCCATGTAACCTTCTGTTCCCCTTAGCCAACTTCTCCTTTGTGAACGCTATGCCTGCAGACGATTTTGGCTGACGACTCCAATCGCTCCACTCAGCATTCATGAACTCCATTTAAAAAAAATTGATACACTACCCGTTGTTTCCTTGCGCCTGTACATGATCCCCGCAACTGTTCCACACTTATGTCGTTCTGTACTCCTGCACCAGAATCCACTACGGGACAAGTAGGAATGGGGCCCCAGTCAACTCAATGTTACCGGTGAACGAAAGGGAACATTATAAGTTTCCGAGGTGAGCACCTCACCACTGGGCAGGAGCGACCAAGAACAGTAGAAGATTTGGGGTGGGGGATGCTCTGGTACACCGGTATTTTTTTCTAACCTTCCGTCACCGCCAATCTTGGGAGATCCCAAGCAGAATAAGCAGGAGAACCAGATCTTCGCACAACACTAGAGGGAACCATGTGACCTCGCAGAATCAGTGTAAGGGTCTTCAGACTTGTCATAAACCAATCAACCGATCAATGTGCCCAACTATCTGGCCAATGATACCTCGCGAGCAACAGGAGTGCTAATGTTGGTGTACTCAGGGCATTTCAACTATTGGTCAACGGTTTTCGACCATGTTGAATCCTACCCTTACGAACGCAAACAGTTGTGCCGGGCGAATACATGACTTTGAGGTGCCCACCCCAAGGTCAAGGCTGGTGAAAAGGGGCAGGTAAAACTGCAGATGACCCGTGGGTTGGTGGGGAAGGGGATTACCAGGGTTGTTTCTCGAAAGAGTTCCTTTCTGCAGGGACCCACATTCTTTGGCTTGTCTGGCGATCCACCCAAGACCGCTAATTCCGGACTGGCAGGAAGGCTCTGCCTTTTCCTTCAACTCTGTCACATTTTTATCCAAAGCAGTTACCTCTCACTGAAAGTAGAAGAGTCATTGATGGCAATAAGCATAAAATCCCAATGGCATTTAATGGGATACCTGCCGTTTCCCCGAGGTAGGCGTTACTTCTCCGCACAAGAATAATCATGGTGGCCCTCAGCACCTAGGTAAACGAGTCTGTTTGAATGCAGAGGACTGTTTCATCAACTGCACATTACCCGATGGTATGTTGTCACGGCGTGATTGCATAGGCTCATCCATGTTGGCCTCGAGTGCCACTGTGGAGACGAATATGCCAGGTTGCGTGTGACGCTAATTTTGGCTCCAGCTGATCAGCCTCTTGCCGTCTTTACTTCACGATTTGCGTGTCCTCCCTATGAGGGATTCATGCTACTTGTATCAATGGCAGACGGATGGGGAGGTCGTAAATCAATTTTCTAACGTAACCTTGTTTGTGGGTCGCCTGAAAAATCCAGTAGCACCGGTTTATCAGGATGTGTGACGGTCATATTTACGCCACATCTTCTCGATATTACTATTTCTTCTTCCAAATGTTCGTTGCAGAACAGATTTGTGCAGAAATCACACGACCTGCAACTCCGTAGAGCGTGTCTCCTAGGTTTTTTACCTGTGGGTGCAAAAAGCACCCTCTGTTGAAAACGAAATATTGGACACAGCAGAGCAAAAAAAAAAAAAAGACAGTCTTGGTCCTAAACAAAAATAAGGAAGCGTGGCAAGGCTTGCTGGGAGTTAACAAGCATGTGCCACCTGGCGGGAGAGCCACAAGATAGCACTTAAATTGTTTCAAGACACGGACAAGAGCATTATATCTAAACTAAGGCTGTCCCGATACACATACCGTATCGGTAAATCTGCAGATATTAAATGCATCGTTATCGGATCGGAATCGGCGGGTCTTAGCGATTCTTTCGTAGATACCACAATTATGGAAATTAAAGTGCAACATGAAGTTTCATCCTGAAGTAAATCCATATCGGCATCAATAACTTTGTGTTCACTGCCTTCAGACTGTCCACGATTCCCGAAAATAAGACCACACCACAAAGTCTTATGAATGAAATTAGTATGGACATCAGTAAAACAGATATCATGCAATATTGGATGTGCATCTGTATCAAATCAGTAGAAGCATGAATTTATAGGGTTGGGGAGGAGAATTTGTGACTGAGACCCCATACTGCAACGTCCTAGATCCACTCCAATTAGTTCCGTCTGAGTTTATATAGGGCGCCACGAGTTTTTATGTGGGAATTTCTACTCAGTTTTCATCCTAAAATTAAACTGAACTTAATGAAACTAGCTTGTATTTAATTATTATTTAGTTTAGCTTAGTTGTAATTTAGTTTACTTTAGATTTGGGCTGAAAAATGAGCAAAAATTACCAGATGGAACACGTGGCACCCTCTGAAAACTCTGATGGAACTAATTGGAATGAATCTAGGACGTTTCAATAGTGACATTTTAGAGTTACAATTCTCCTCCCAACCCTATAAATTCTTGGTAGAAGTAGTATCGGTACAGCCTTAATCTAAACGAATTACGCCAAAGAGAAGTATTTTTAGATTTTAATTAAGGGAAGTATTTTGGGATGAAAGTGAAAACTTGTTCAAAATGAAGCCCACTGAATCAATTACGTTATTTTGGCATTTCGATTGCTTACAGCACTGCGACTCATTGAATGGGAAGAAAGCAGAATGGGATGGAATTTCCTTTTTTTAATTCCTAGTTTCTAATGAGGAAGTTAGGGAGGATGGAAAGAAAATAGCGTCAATGATCAGCACAATTCCACTTGAGCAGATTTATTTGGAAACCTTCTTTTTCATTTTCACGTTATCGACCTAATTCACCGACCGGTCGAATAGTTTCGTCGTTATAGTTACGAAAATCATAACGAAAACTTGCAGAAACAATTATAAATTTTTTTAAATTATTATTAACACAAGTTAAAATGCTACTCACAACCATAGTACCGCTGCCGCTATACTACCAGATAAGAGCGCAACAAGAAAACGGAAATTATCTCTGCCCGGATAAGTTTTGGGTAGCGGTTTCTGGTGTTGTACGTTTAGCCGCAGCGAGTGCGATAGCGCATAATTTAGAGAAAAAAATTACCCTCATTTTCGTGAACAGCGACCTTGATTTATATAATTTGCAGATTTTACGGAAAAAAAATCGAAAACATACTTTTTTTTTTAAATCAAGGTCGCTGTTCGTGAAAATTACCGGTTATTTTTTTCTCCCATATTAAGTGCCTTGCTCGTGCTGCTGCGCTACATGCAGTAGACATATAACATTAGAAACCACAACCAAACACTTCTCCAGATGGAGACAATTTCCGTTTACTAATATTCTGGTAGAAATCAGGTTTTCTTATTGCGCTCTCATCTCGCTGTATGGCAGAGGCATCACTACGACTGCTAGCATTTTAACATGTTTTAATAATTATTTTTAAAAATTAATAAGCTTTTCGGCAGGTTTTCGGTACGATTTTCAGAACTACAACCATGAAAGTATTTGACCGTTAGGTGAATTAGGTCGATGCGCGTGAAAAGTAAGGTTTCCAAATAATTACCGCAGATTTAAATAACAAGTGAATGGTAAGTCGCAACAATTCCATTCCTACCATTTTTTGTGTAAGCAACAATTCAATTTAAATCAATTTTTAGTTGATTGTGATGGTGTGGGTTCCTATTATTTGCGGGTACCCTGTATAAGGTGCAAAATTTGCACGGTGCCTCTGGACAATGCCAGCAATTTTTGGAGGTCTGGCAGTTCAGAAAACTTTCCCGGCTATTAGAAAATTCAAATGGTTTTCAAAAGAACGGGAAGTCTATAATAAATTTATTTCACAAAAATTGTTAAGCAAAAAATGTAATACTAAAACATTTAAGAATCTTACTTGGAACATAATGCTGCACATGTTGTAGAAGTGTTTAAAATAGCCGTGACCCAAAACTATGTGGTGTCCGACCAGTTATGTTAGGACCTATAGTGCTCCTAAATGCAACTGGCGCTATATGGGTAGTCGGTATAAAGGAGCCTGGCCAACTTTCCACTGTGAAAAGTATGGCTTTCCTTTGATGATGCATCGACATCCGTATTCCTAAACCCACACTGGTGTAAAACGCTAGAAACAAGTTAAGTTTTGGGTCTAGACCGGGGATTTGTTTAAATCCTCTCTCAAAAATGAATTTTGTTTGCGAGGTGTTGCAAACAATTAATGCAGGTTTCAGATTTTGGCATATTATCGAGAGAAGCACTGTTAAAGACCGTTTCACTGAAGCAATTTAAAATAGAGATACACCAACGTTAGAAATCAGACAGCCTTTTTACGCTACATCGATCATCGGAGCCACACTTTTATTAAATCATTTTTTTGACATGTACCTATAATTAATTTCTAGGTACTGTTTGAGGCTTACAGAAATCTTTAATTTTATTTGTGAAATCCTAATTATTTTTGATTCCATGATACACGTAACTTAGTTCTACTTTACTTTCTTAAACATACGACCACGCGATGTCGGAATCGGCATTGTAGCACATCGATGTATCCTTAATTTAAAGCATTTGGAAAAAGTTGTTACTTAGACCTTATCAAAGAAATGTACTACATACCATAGGGAAAAAAACTGCTGGTACTGTTAAAAGTAAATATTGTTGCTATGAATGCTACTGTGCGAACTGCACAAAAAAGTCCTAAACGCCCAAAATTTGCAGCACTTAATTTTCTATTCAAATGATTTTGAAACCATTCAAAAATAGCAATGCCAGGGCTTGGTCTAACTACAGTTTCGCTGCAGTTTACTTTTTCCCCCCTAAAGCGATCTAGCCTATCCCCAGGGTCATAGCTGGTGTATTATTTTTTGAAAAGAGTAAAAATCAAAAATCAAAAAATGAAACTGCAGTGATTTTCATAATTTGTACATAGTACTTCAAAAATTACTTTCAGCGCCTATCATTTATTGTGCATTTGCCACTGGAGGTTACAGCAAAAAATTTTAAATGGCTACAAATAAAATGAAAAGTATTTAGTTTCCCTTCACATCTAATTGGCCCTTCCTCCTTTCGACCGAAGTCTTACAAATTTCTCAAACCGCTTTAAATCAGACTAGTCACCTCTTCTGGAAGCAAGTAATATTAGTTGTGTGTGACGGTCTTATTTAGAGTGCTCCAAAGTACTGTGTACACTTTGATTTAAAATCAAGTTTTCATGGCCTAGAAATTCCACTTGTGCTGCCAATTTCTACGAAACTTTCTAAAAATCCAGCATAGAACTCGTGGCTTCAGACATACAATTTAATCACCTGAAGCTGGAAGGAAATCTGGGATTTTACTGAATCATTGTTTTGTAAAACAAATTCAAGCAGTCTCGTACACTGAATACAGAATTTGAGAAAAACTATTGCTTTAACAACCAAATTAATAAACGGCAGTCTCCAGATTATGAAGTGTTCAACTTTAAAGCAATTGGTATTCTCAGGTTTCTTTTTATGGTGCCACAATTTAAATAACGGACCTAGAGAGATGAGGTCCTGAGTAACGATCCTGGGATGGGCCTCCAGAGAAACAAATCAGGGATGGAGCTCCCATAGAAACAAATCCTGGACGGGGCTCCCACAGAAATGAATCCGGGCAGCGCCTCCCTGAGAAACGAAACCGGGGTGGGCCTCCTCCCAGAGAAACCAACCCGGGGCGGGCCTCCCAAACAAAACCAACCCAGGGTGGGCCTCCCAAACAAAACCAACCCGGGGCGGACCTCGCAAACAAAACCAACCCGGAGCGGGCCTTTCAGGGAAACCAACCAAGGGCGTACTTCCAGAGAAATGAACCATGGCGAGCCTCCTGAAAAACCTACGAGGGGTGGGCCTCCCTGAGAAACGAATCCGGGTCGTGACTTCCTGAGAAACCAACCCGGGGTGAGCCTCCCAGAGAAACGAACCTGGGGGCGAGTCTCCCACATAAACCAATCCGGGGCAGGCCTCCCAGAGAAACCAACACGGGGTGGGCCTCCTAGGGAAACCAACCCGAGGCCGGACTCCCAGAGAAACCAACTCGAGGCGGGCCTCCCAAAGAAACCAACCTAGGGCGGGCCTCCCAGAGAAACCAACCTGGGGTGGGCTTCCCAGAGAAACCAACTCGCTGCGGGCCTCCAGAGAAAACAAAACAACTGTGGTGGGCCTCCTAGGGAAACCAACCCGGGTGCAGCCTTCTCGGGGAACAAACCCGGGGCAGGCCTCCCAGAGAGAGCAACACGGGGGCGGGCCTAACAAATAAACCTACGGTGGCCTCCGGACAAGCAAACCTGAGAATCGCACCCGGGGCGGGCCTCTTCTGAGAAACGATCCTGGTGAAGGGCCTCCTGACAAACGAACCCAGGCAAACTAAGACGGGGTGGGCCTTGGACATGCAAACCCGGGGCGGGCGCCAGAGAAGCAAACCCGGGGCGGGCGTTAGAGAAGCGAAACCGAGGCGAGCCCAAAGAAGGAAACCCATAGCGGGCCCCAGGAATTTAACACAAGGTGGGCCCTAGAGACGGGAACATGAGGCGGGCCCCAGAGTAGTGAAAATGAGATGGGCCCCAGAGAAGCGAATACGAGGAGGGCCCCAGAGAAGCGAACACGAGGTGGGCCTCAGAGAAGCGAACACGAGGTGGGGCTCTAAAGAAGCGAATTCAACTGTTAAGGATGGGAACGGGTCTTAAACGTGGATAACAACCTTGAGTACGAGCTTACTTAGTTTCGGTTGGAAACCTTAGCTACCAGGAGGCAAGAGTATTACTCCGGGCTTTTTTTTTTTAAGTGGACTGGATGTTGACTTGAGGCAGCTTTAGGCCCTACTGGGGCAGTGGCAGGATTTGAGGTCCTCCTTTAACAGTTTTACAGCTCATTCCTACTACTAACTCTTGGCACAATTTGCTCCAAACGAGCTCTGTTTATTCTTTTGCTTGATGGCAATGTTAAAATTTTGCAGTTTTTTTTTTTTTTTTACGGTGCACATTGTGAGGCCGTTTTGGTAGTTCACATAATAAATGATCTCCCTTTATTGGCAGTGGTTATGCAGCATGCACACAAGTTTAGATACATAATGTTGTGTACTACTTTAACATTTCCACAATGTTGTTGCTAGATTGACTTGTTAAAAGATTCTGCCATCTTACCACGTAACTAAAAATTTTTATGTATTTTGAAAATTGAAACGTTGCCCATCTGTCCCCGCTCCCAGCCTCTTTTGGTTATTTTGATGGCCCTTCCAGACTGGTTTTGAAAGGGTCCTGGTCAATCTTACAAAACTATAATACGTATTCAGTTACCAGTAAGCACAAAAATTTAAACTAAAGCATGCTGTGCTGCCAAATAGTAAATTATTACTGTACAGACAAAAAAAAGTATTGTAGAAGCCACAGAGAACGTCTAAACAATTAATGCTATACAGTAATAAAACTGGCGAGAGAAGTAAACCAAAGGGTAAGACAAAATCAATCAATAACTTGGTGGTCAAACCAACTCGGCTTATTAGGGGAGTAAGACGAATAAGAAAAATTACAGAAATTGTATCAACTTACTTGCAGAACTCATTGCAACGGCTTCATTTGAGTCCAAGGTATTGCTCTCGAGATAACTTGCTTCATTTGCTTTCTGTTTAGCAGACACAAATTCTACCAAATGATGACGATCCACTTCAACATGAGCCGCTGGAGCAGGCTTTTCGGGCTTTCTTTCAACTTGGGGATGCAACACGTTTAGCTAATGAATAAACAATAATTTGTTGTATGGTACGCCTCCTAAACGGTAAACTGCAATGCAGACTCCAGGTAGCTATCTTGCATTAAAAACATAGCGCTGATGTTCAGCCAGAATAAGTCCGAAACCTTACAGGAGAGCTAAGCGATTGGTTCGACACCAAAGCCTTACTTCAAATACTGATAACACGGACAAATTTACTTTGGTTTTCTTAAGTAAAAACGAAAGCCTCTATGCTGGATAATTCGAATGCACCGTGTTCCCCTTTACCTAAACTTACTACTTCCTGTTTTAGAAAAGGTCTTTAAGCCCCAACAATCAGCGATACGACTGGGCAAGCAAGCAATGACAGTGCTTTGTGAATCTTTGAAAATGCCCAGCAACATCAGCTAGCCTTCATGCCAAAAATGATCCTTATTCCACTTTAAGACACTATCTTTAATTTAAATTAGATCAACACTAACTCTTAGGTATACTGTGAATAACAATCGTTTTATTATGAATAGGCCTCTCAAACACCTGTTAAGTTTTTCTTATTGATTCAAAAATGATCTTTCAACCAATTCAGGGGTTGCAGGTCATTTCAACAAGTGCACAGACGACATCCTACTGGATTTACACAAAGTTTTTTTTTTTATAATAACCATGATGTGTAACTGTACGCCAAATCAAACTGAGTGCAAGCGTAACCACAGTACAGGGATCATGATACTAGAGGTAATGTACTTGAATAGTTTGACATCTTATTTACTAACTTAAAATAAACCTATAATTAATGGCATCTTTCCAAGACTGGATCTATACTTGCGTGATATATACTGAAAAATAAAATTAGGATTTTTACTAGCTATTAATGACTGTAGTTTGGTATAATTTTAAAACAAACCACAACATTATTTTTTTGTAAAAATTGCAGCATTTTTTAAAATAATTATTTGGTAACCTGGGAAATTTGTTTGGCCTTATTCGACAGCATAGGACCAACCTTGGTAGTAACTTAAAAACGAAACAAGCACCAGCTTCAAAACAGTAATACCGCGAATCCGCAATTTTAGGCAATGGTTTTTAAAATTAAATAAATACTATGCTTACAGGCTGTCGCCTAAAAAATTTGTTTACAAGACCAGATGTTGAATTCGAAACATGATTTTGAATTTGTTCTCGTCGGAGGAAATGAGCTAAATATTAACAATTTTTGTTTAAACGTACTTGAAATAAGCTACATCAACGTAATTTATAAAACTAGTAGCTAGACTTCCCACGCACAATCGGAAAAATACCAATGTGTCGTTCGCGCAATGTGAGAGCAGTCATAAAACGAACTTTCAGTTTCACTTTGAAAAACGAACAATATCTCCATGTAGCTCTACATTACAAGTATGAACTTTACACCTTTTTGCTAATGGAAATGGCAACAGCTGCACGAGAGGCTAGGCACTCACATTTTGAATCCGAGGTTGCAGTTGAACAACTTTATTTTTTAATTCAAATTATTTTTAGTTTATTATTTATTAAAGAGGATAAATATAACTGGAATCGTATTATTGGAATGTTTTGGTTATAGTTTGTTTATGGTATTAATAAAGTATAGATTGAAACATCAAACAGACGAGATAGAAATCACTTTTTAAACCATGCATCTGCAATATTAAATGGTATAATATTTTTAATATTTTTTAAAATTATTATAGGGGCATAAACACCATTTTGTATTTATGCCTCTTTAATAATTTTCAAAAATATTATACCATTTAACATTTCACATGCATGGTTTGATAAGCGATTTCTATCTCGTGTTTCAATCTCTTCTTTAATAATACCGTAAACAAGCTATTACCAAAACATTCCAATAATACGACATGACACGGAATGACAAGGAATCATT
>JAHWFP010241025.1:0-35801 GCA_023313725.1 Lithobius niger
GGGGGGTCATTTTGAGCACCTACTATGATAAAACGCTTACGTTTAGTTTGTTTTCCGTCGTATTTATCTTTTTGAGTTGCTTGTCACAGAATGTTCTGGAGAGGAGGTCTTTTGCGGATGCGTATTGCAGTTAATTGCAGCAGAGCCGCAAATGCAATGATACTCAGTAAAACTTTGAGTAGCCATCTTCTGTTTACTTGATGTTTCATTTCTCGATTGTTTTCAATCACACAGTAATGTGATACAATGTGTTTTTTCTGTATGTACAATTTGTTTCATTAAAGTACAAGACCAAAGCAGTTACTCCTCTCTTCCCCCACGTTTGATTCCCCCCCCCCCCATAGGAAAATTACCTCTCCCTCTGATAAGTTGTGCGACCCAATACTGTATTATGAAGTACTGAAATACCAGGTATGATATGGCACATATCCTGAGTTTGGAATGGAAACGGTGAATCATTACGAGGTATTTAAGAACTGTTTACCCCAAACCTGGGGGGGGGGGGGGGCTGTAACTAAAGACTGGTGCATTTCCGGACCCATGTTTATAGGACTTTTTCTTCTTATCTTTGATCACACAGCGGACCCTCAAAATATTTGACACCAATTTCCGAGCACCCTGTATAAGCAAGAAACTTGATTGCGAAATTGTATCACTTTATCCGTAGATAACCTTAGCAGTTGAAAAGCACGTTTATGCGACTATTTTCCTTTTTATTATTCCGAAAAATGTATCATGACTGACGAAATAGTTACCAAGATGTAAATGTATGAAACTAGTACCTTAACATTTGTTCCAAAGCCATACATAGGGCACTACCGTGCTTTTTGATAATAATAATAACTACGATCATAGTTATTTGGGTTGGTTTATGTGTGTACGCAGTGGGAATTTCTACTAGAATTATTATTCTATTGAAGTCCGCAGTGGGAATCTCGCTAATCTTTATTCTATTGAATTCCGTAGTGGGAATCCCGGAGGCTTGGGCGGCTACTATGTTCTAACCTTTGATCTAATATTCAGTGGGATTAGCTTGGCAACTAATGTAGCAACTTGGTGGCAGCCATTTTGGCTCTGATATCACTACTTTGATTGGCTGAAACTTGGCGGGTTCTTTTCACCCTTGAGGGTTTCGTTTTAGACCTATATAACTAAGATCGAAGTTTCGTTTGTTTGTTTGTATGTCTTTCAAACGGAATTGTCTGTATAAGTAATGATTCGACCTGTCTTTTCAACAATGGTACACAGTACAGATGACGTCATGCTTTTTCCAGTCACAATATTTTCATGCAAGCGCGAAAACACAACAATGCTGTATAAAATCGGCCATGTACGGAAGGCTGCTGCTCTATGCCCTAGTAATAATAATAATAATAATAATAATAATCGACATACCTATACTATTTTAGATTCTGGTTGGCCATTCGCGCGGATTTTCGGAAAATGGATTGATCACGCCTGGTAACATTTCTCTTCGAGCAGACGAACCAATATGGCTACCGTATCGCTCGCTTCATCGCTTTCCCAACGTAAAAAACCGTTGAATTTACAGGCTAGGAAGGTTGTTTGGAATGTCTTCAAATACAGCAAGACTCTGTACTCAACACGGATACTGAAATAACAAATTCAAGAGGCCGGCGTTGCCACTGGACTATCTCAAGAGAACGGTAAGATGTATCTTGTCAGTAGCAAAAACCGTACCACCAACCGTACAACCAAAGTTAGGGTTAGGCCTAACGCCGCAGACATTATGTACGCCAGCCGCTCAATGCGTGTACAAGGTTCCAGTCACCGCCAACGTTAGTGCATACGCGTGACAGGCGATCGAAAACGATCATAAAATACAGCTTTTCGCGTGGCCAACCAGAACCTAAAATAATATAAGATCGTTTTTTTTCCAGTTATTTATTGATGTCACAGTATTTTCATGCAAACGAGAAATAACAACAATGCGCTACAAAACCAACCATATACCGGGGGGGGGGGGGCTAGTAATACTAATAATAATAATATTATCAAACATTTTCTGAGTCAACTAAGCTGTAATTCATGATTTCAGTAATCGTTAAGGAGCAACGAAAACTTGTTAGAATGACACCAAAAATATTGCACTAAAATAGTTACGATTCGGTAAGTCTTTAATATGGACTCATATTTCTATAAGATGACGTGATGAGATTTAAACCCTAGGTCAGGTCACTCCATGCGATGATATATAAGCTGATTCTTAGCCGTGTTATATATAGTGTGTATTTTAAAATATTGGATATATTTATTTGGCTTATGTCGGGGTATAGAGCAGTGGCTTTTGCCGCCATATTGGCACCAGATTAAAATAACGTTGTTTTCTCCAACAACAAAAATCGCGCGTTTTAGGTCTAAGAAATCATTCTACACAGCATCGGCTTCAGTATGACGCCCTCCTGTTTCTCTCTGCAGTGCCCCTTGCAGCTAACCCATTAAGGCTTCAGCATAGAGTTGTATACAATAATACTACGTCGTGTCACTGCTCTATAGGTGACGGAGGTGGGATGCGGGCATGGATAGGTAGTCATTATGACAAGCAATCCAAACGCAGTAATATTTAAGAAACATGCGAGCATCTTCATTCTTTTAACGGCGGCAGTAAAAAGGACGAGCAGTATACAATGTGAAGGGTAATGGCGATTACATAGCAACAGTAACAAACGAAATATTATGGCATATATTGTTGACAGGAAAACTATGGGCTACCAAACTCTGGGGTCCAAAAGCAACAAGAGCCTATACGACAACTACGGGGCAGTGGGATAACAATTCTTTTAATATTTCTAAATTTTTGCGTTATTTTTATTTGGAGGTAGAATATTGAAAAGCTTCATTTAGGATTAATTGTGTCAAGGATCCTAACATGTGTGAGTTTTAAAAGAATTATTATTACTTAATTTTATGAATGATTGTTACTATATAACATGGTTTGTGTTGCTTGATTTTTGCATTTATACATACTGATGATATCATACTGATAGACAGTTATCCATTTTATTGTTAAAAGGTATAGTGCACGGGTAGCGTAGAGTGGATAGGCCTATTAATGTTAAAGGCAAATTGATTAAATGTAATATCGGCTCATATAAGCTTTTTAAAGAGCTTAAAGGGTTATACCTCCCAGCGCCATTTTTTCTCGATCCTCCACATCAAGTACGGCCCCAAAGGTCTATTTACTTACCCTTAGTCTTTCCCTTACTAAAAATCCCCTTTAAAATGTGGCGTCTAGGAGATTTTCTGTTGAATATTACTAACTTTATTTACGTTCGTCCCGAACTTAAATGATGCATCGCGCGCCTACAATGACCTTGGAAGTTTTATAATTTGAATCGTTTGGTAGTAATTACTATGAGCTCAAAAATCTAGAAGGCTAATGCAGTAAAAATTAAAACTAATTATTCCAATAGATCGCCGAAGCAAAATTATAAGACACTATTCTAGAAAATTATAAATTGTGATTTTAAAATACAAGAATCATTCCGGTTTTTGACGACGCAATCAAACGCAATCACTGTTTCCTTTTGCGGGGGGTTGATCCTCCTGAATGTTATTGGTGTCGGCGGCCACTTACGGTCCGGCACTTCCTTGTTGATTGTTGCCATCTTGATGGTTTTCGTCGTCGTTTCCATCTTCCGCATGACATTGTGCGTCAATTGGGCGATAAGTCTGTCCTCCTGTCCGGTGTTTTTCAATTTTTGCAGGAGGTACAGATGTATGACAAGATTTAGATTAGGGGTTTGAATAATATCTCTGTAATGTGTGGTGCAGTGGCAACCCGGACCACTGCACTGTGACTGAGGTTGGCGCTAATGACCAAGCTGTCGACGCGCCATTAAGCCTCATCTCCCCCCCCCCCCTATTAGGCGCAATGCCAACTGAGACAATAGCTACGTTTTTCGTTGCGAGGAACGAAGCTTCCATCTCAGTTGACCTTAGCTGTGGTAAATAGGCGGATGTGACCGTCGCGTGGGTGTTGTGAGGCAGGTGGAAGGTTATAAGGCAGGCGGTATGTTGCTTTAAAGGTGTTGTTTAAAAATAAATTGTTATTATTATTATGGCGGATCAGGAATAGCACGTTAAAATTTATTTTTTTAAATGACTATATTGACGAGAGTAAATTGATGAGCTGAACTTGCATTTTATCTAGATCACTGCGTAAAGACATAAGTCGCCGAAAAACACTCGGCTTTCCACGTAGGGGGCTACGTTGGAACTTGTTTAATTTAGCATGGAAACCGTCTGCTATTGTGCAATTAAAAATGGGCGTAATTCGCGATAAAACGTAGATAGAATGCAAATGTGCGTGACCATTTTACATTAAATAAATACTAGTTGAGAATGTGACACGAGAACGTACGCCATAAAACGTTGAATATAAAATAACATTTTGACGTGTGTTCGCGTGTATGCACCGTATTTCAGCTATACCGCAGTATCATTTCCTTGATTCTGGGAATGGTAAACAAATTAGTAATTAAATCGCCATGTTTTCCATTCCTACTATTAGCTTGTCTTTCACATATTTTCTCTTCCGACGTTCACCTTTGAAGTTAAACAAATTATTATTAATTAGGTTTCCATAGAGCATCGATCGAGTAAACCTTCGGCCCAATTTATAAGCGTATTTGAGCACTCAGGCTCTCCTCGTAAACATTTCTGATAGCATTAAGAGATGACGTAAATAAATCTGTTTCAATCAAATGTCATTGAAGATGATGATGTACGAGATGCTGCAATAATCTGTACATTACCAGTGGGGCTAACGTAACATTGTGGCTAATGTAACACTGGGGGCTAATATCATAGAACTAATAATAATAATAATAATAATAAATTCATTGGTATAGGGCAGTGACACGACGTAGTATTATTGTGTATAACTCTATGGTGGAGCCAGTAACTGGGTTAGCTGCAAGGAGCACTGGAGGGAGAAAGGAAGATCGTCTTATTGAAGCCAATACTATTAGACTGGATTTCTTGAGCCTATAACGCGCAATTTCTGTTGTTGGAGAAAACAACGTTCTTTTAAGCCTAAGAAATCCGTTCTCAAAGCACTGTCTTGACTTGAAGTACCGTTTTTTTCCGTTACATTTTAATCTAGTGCACCTTGTAGCTAGCTATACCTCCAAATGGTGTCTCGTAGCCAATATGACGTCACATGACGCTGCTCTATAATGCAATATGCAAAAGAAGGATCAGGGTTGATCACAAACACCTCCCCTGAGTTTAAAAACAATTACAATAAAATAAAAAACAAATGTAAAATATGTGATTGGGCGTACAACAGTCGGATGTTTGCACTTTACACGTGGACAAACTTTGAGAGGTCAAATTGGTTTAATAACCCTGTAAAAAGGTTTACAAAAGGTGCCAAAAACGACATCAGAAGGCAAATGGTTCCACACATTGACAACTCTGTTGCAAATAAACATCTGTGGCAATCATTCTTAATTAAGTTAATTTCAAGTTTTAGTAAATGACCTCCAGTTCTTTCACAACCTCGAATGCAAAAGTATTCGCTATTATTTACGTCGTACAAACCACGTAAAACATCATACGTATAAGGACCAAGTCATTTACTAGGCGACGCATTTCGAGTGTATAGGTAGATTTAGACATTTGAAGCGTTCCTGATAAGATTTATTATATTGGCCAGGAAGCAGCTTTGTAAAGCGTCGCTGCACAGACTCTATAGGGCAGTGACACAACGTTGTATTATTGTATATATAACACTATGTTGGAGCCAGTAACTGGGATAGCTGCAAGGGTCACTGGAGGGGGGAAAGAAGGGCGTCTTACTGAAGACAATGCTGTTAAACAGTGGGTTTCTTAGGCCTATAATGCACGATTTTTGTCGATTTGTTGGCAGTTGCTGACATTTTTAAGCAAGTGGATTCTTTATTTTCCAATTACAACCTATAGCAGCATAAGGGATTGGAGAAAACAACGTTTTTTTAAGCCTATGAAATCAGCTCTCAAAGCACTGCCTTGACTAGAAGTGCCATTGTTTAACCCTCCATTTTAATCTAGTGCCCCTTGCAGCTATCTCTCTTGTAGGCAGTATGACGTCACATGACGCTGCTCTGTTAGCTCAATGTATTTGAGCTAATGGCCTGCGGAAAGTTGGTACAGCAAATTGTAAGTAAAAACAGCAGTTACTCTGCGATTCAGATTATGGATGTTTTATTGGGTTCGCCTGAATTGCGGGGTTTGGGGGGGGGGGGAGAGATGAGGCTTAATGGCGCGTCGACAGCTTGGTCATTAGCGCCAACCTCAGTCACAGTGCAGTGCAGTGCAGTGCATTGCGGGGTTTGGGGCACAAAAGGATTCAGGAGGATGAACGTTTGGCTTGTGTTGGATTTAATTTGAATTGAATTTACATTTAAATGGTGATAAATAGAAATTGTATCTTCCTTACATTATAACCGAAGTCTCATAGCAGAAATGAAGCAACCGCAACGACGACCCCCGGAAGGGGAACAATGAAAACGTGCGAGTGCGTCAATTCTTTGGCTTGAAGTTGAAACTGGGACGTTGTAGCCCTGAAAAGAAGTTAAAATTGGCACATTGTTGCCTCGACTAACAATTTGCTCTGCGCGGTCATCACAAAGGCATGTCTTAAATGACGTCATGTTCGTACGCTACTGGGAGTGGGGAGGGGCCTGAACGGGGAATGCCCGTTGGTGGGGCAGTGCTTATGTTAGAGCTACTATTTGATTACGATGTTGCTTTGCGGAGGGAGAGGATTGACGGAAAGGGGGGAGAAAGAAAAATTGACTGTTTCAGTGAACGATAAGGAAGCACCGAGAAAATACTGGGAAACACCACGGGTCAAACAAATCCCCGGGCAAAGCCGGGTAGGATGCTAGTAGTCTTATATGAATCGGGATACAGCTCACGCTAGTTGATTAAGTCTGGGTTGAAGTTAAGTTAGGGTTAGGGTTGGGAGGAAAAAATTCTAAATAAAAGACCTAAATAGCATCTACAAATGGCGATTGATGCGGGAGTGGGATCAGTGGGAGGATCAGGAGGGAAGTGAAATTTAAAGCTAAAAATTCAAGCCCAACATTCTTCCATCACGTGCAATTGATTGCTCACAAAACGTCAAACATAAGTCTTTCATTGTTGATAAAATACAAAGTCTTCAGTCTTGAGTGTTACAATCATTGTTGAACTCTGAAGATAACAATCGGGTGTTGGGATCGGCAGATTGATATCGGCAATCGGCAGATGTAAACAAGCTCTTTTCACCCCTCAGAACCAAGAGAAGACAGAAATCAAATCTAATGAAACGGGAAGATTTCTGTCCTCTCCTGGTTCTGAGAGATGCTAACTAGAAAAGTTGGACTTGAAAAATTTTGGGTCGTCAGCTTTTTGTAGGCAACCGTGTATAATTGAGTTCTGATGAGCGGAGTTACTCAGCTAAGTGGCAGATGTAAATTAGTCTTAAAAAAACCGATTAGCTTGGAAAATAAGGATGTAAGCCTTTAGAAAAACTCAATACTCTAAAGGAACAGATACAAGAAAAAGACATGTAAGCATCAGCGTCGAACTAATACGTGTAACAGAAACTCCAGCTTTGTAAGCCTTTAAAGAAAACTTAATGCTGTAAAGGAATAGATACAAAAAAAACGCCGTGTCTACGTGTAAAAAAAATCTCCAGCGTCCCAAAAAACAAGCTGGGCTTTCTTTGACAAGCATTCGTGCGACGCCGATGGCTTACATGTCTTATTCTTGTATCTATCCCTTTAGAGCATTACAATTTTTTTAACGCTTGCATTACATACGCTTATGGCCCAAACATTGTTTGTGCCACGTTTTAAGCTATAACAGTTGAAAATCGGTTCACTGGTTCGGTCTCCAGGTAACATAAATATATCCCCAAGAAGAAGAAGAGCGTTCATAAGGTCCGTAAGCAGCCACCACCGAGTATAGGAGGAGTTTACTCCCTTACCCTCTGTTGTGGAGGTACGAGACCTTGGGGTTTGGTTTGCTTCTAATCTCAAATCATCAATACATTGCTAGAAGATCTGTGCTGCGGCATTTCGACGTGCTGCAGTTGTAAATAGGAGCTTTGTTTCGGGTAGATCTATTATTAAGGTATGGGCTTTTAAGACATTCGTTCGCCCACTCCTGGAGTATGCAACCCCTGTCTGGTCACCTCACCGGATACGGGACATAGACCAGATCGAAACGGTGCAGCGGCGCTTCACGAAGGGCCTCCCTGGACTTAGAAACGTGGACTTAGAAACTACCCAAGTTGCCTAGCTAGGCTTAACCTGGAATTGCTGGAGCTTACGAGATTTAAATTTGATCTTGTCCTTACGAATAAAATTCTTCATCATTTAAATGGGGTTGATCTTACTTTCTTTGATTTGGCACCTTGTTTTTCCCGTACACGAGGTCATAATTTTAAACTTGCGGTTCCATCCTCCCGTCTGGACTGTCGTCGTAACTTTTTTTTCAGTCAGGGTTGTCCCAGTATGGAATGCTTTGACGGAGGAAACGGTAAAGGCTAGTTCTTTACCCATTTTTCGCAAATTGTTGAACACTGAACCACTTCAAAGGTTTCTGAAACGTCCGGTTTTCGACCGTCAATCAGCTTTTTACAATTTTTTTGGCGGCGAGTGTGACATTCCTGAAATAATCCAGGGAGAGGTATGAGAGGCCCCAAGCCCTTCTGCTTTCCTTACATCGGTTGGGTGGTGGAGAATATTTTGTTTTATTATATTCCTTTCACCAATTCTGGCCAAAAAAAAAAATGCGACACACGAGACACATGATTTAAACCGAATTTAACAACCTGCTCTCTGTTGTAGTACTGGACGGTTCACGTTGCGTCACTCACTAAAGATCTTTGGTTGTCTGTAGTATGGAAATTAATCACGAACAAACACGATTTTTGGGTGCTTAGTTGTGTGTTTAGCCAACCACGACCATCCGTAAGTTTGCTTGAATGCTTAACCCATAGTTGCAGCTGTGTGTGACAAGCAACGCTGGGCAAGAGTAGCCTATAGAGTGTGGTCTTGTATCAGGCTAGACTGCAATAACAAGCTATTCACTGTAGTTCTAGCATTAGCATAAATTTTACAATGTAATAGACACATATTTTTTCCGAAACTTACCGAATCTCTGCCGAATAATCGCACAGCCAAATCTCGGTCAGAAATATAGGTGGATACCCGAATCTCGGCTGAATTTTGGAGACAAGCAGACCATCTCTCTCCCCCCCCCCCCCCACCGCCCCCACCCAAAAAAAATATGGTTGACAGGTCAATGTGCACTTGTAAGATTCGTGTTGTTTACGTTAAATTCAGGTCACGACGGTTTGTCTTATTCAATACGACACAATTTCAGAACAGCCATTTGCACATATTGGAAGTTTTTAAGCATTCCTGATGAGATGGAAAACACAATGTAATGGGAAAATCGTGGCCACGTTTGTACCGTATCTATTCCAGGAAAGAAATTTTGTTAAGAAACTTGCGTGAAGGGATTAGTTTTTTTTTTTCGTACGCCAATATTACAATGCCTCGTAATTAAAAATGCTCGATATTTCAACTCCTTAGGCCACTAAAGTCTTCAAGTATAACTTAAAGTTATTAAAACACGTACCTTCTCCTACCACTTATTTATCTTGATTGTGGTTCATATTTAGGGTGTCGTGAACTTGAACTGAGTTGAAGACTCGAGTAGTCTTATGGCTTTTTGAGGCAAACAAGTCTTATCTTTTTTACCTCGCAACTTGATGTGATATGTTCTCTCTGTTCCAAATTTCACCTCAAAGGACCAGTCAGTGCTGCTGCACAGATTAAAGAACACTACCGCGCACAGATACGACACTACGCGGCAAAGTTAGGACTCATTTTTTTTTTTTGCCGAGTCATGCTTCGCACTTGATTCGCCAGTAGGCGCAGAGATCTCCCGCGACGAGCGTGGTATAATTAGAAAGTCCGCCATAATAAATATTCAGGCATGCGCAGTGGGATCGCGAGCAGCCGCGTCGGCACGCTAACAGAACAAATCAGACAAGCTACGTTAATCACGTGAGTTCGAGTCCGAGTTGTGAAAGTTGTGTTTTTTTCCCCCCCGTTCTTTCTCCGACTAGTGTGGTCCAATAAAGCCAATCGCAAAGGCTGACTTATTGATAATTTAACGCTTTACCTTCTAATTTCTTATTTATTTAGCTTCTTTTCGGCGTTTCAATTTCACTCTAGTAGTGACATCTGGAGAATAAAGTGCGAGGTGTTACGTCTCCATCCCGACGCGTTGCTGAAACGAGGGACCATTTTTGAAGCGCTGGCTGAGTTACGTGTGTCGTATCTGTGGGAGGGAGAGTTCTTCAATCTGTCGGCTGCTGCTTACATTTTCTATTTAAATGTAAGCAGCAGCCGACGGCTTTCTGGGACCCATTTTTTTTTTGGGGGGGGGGGGGGGCGGGGAGGAATGTTATGTTACTTGGATCTAGTAGCAACTTTGTGGATAACCAGGTTAACCGGGTCAAGTCTTGTCAAGTGAACGCTTGTTTCGAGGATAATCGACGTGCAAATTAAAACCATGTTGGGTACTGGAGTTCTCCTCGTTAGGAGTGTGAAAAATTCTTCAATTTTTTTTACACCATTACATCGGGGTCTTAGTAACAAAGCTAAATGTAGCACCAAAATTCTGTGTATACACTTTAAAACCAACAAAAATGTTGAAATATGTATTCACGTGGACGAAGTGCTGCCAGCAGCAACGTAAAATTAGGAAACTAGCGTGTGTGTGATCAAATTTCATCATTTTTCGGAATTAATTCGCAACATTTGTTTTTTTTTTAAGCCCTTTCCTAATTAGCAGACATGACCCAGGAATCTAACTTCAAACGAGTTATGGTTTTTTTTTTCTGAACACCAGTGATGCTATGAGGGTTTTGGACGTGCGCCAGATTTGTTCAGAGAAAAACAAAATCCCATAACTTGTTTGGACTTCAATACTGGGGTTCTTATGTTAAGGAATGGAATTTAAATATTAACAATGTTATCCAGTCACGAAGGATTGAGAAAATTTATAGAGAAAAACTATTGAAAATTTGATCGTCCATAGTTGGCTAGTCCAAATTTTACTTTCCTGCATAGTCAGCACGTCGTCCATTGAGTTCCTAATTTTGATGTTTTTATTCGTTTTTAAAGTGTGTTTACTGAATATTGGTGTTATTTTTTACCATTCTGACGAAAAACCTGATGTAATGGCATGAAAAAATGTAAGGATTGTTTTCATGTAACGAGGAATATATAGTAGTCGGCCTGGTTTTTATCTGCACGTGTAAAATAAGTCTATGGATCTGAAAAAAATTAAGGTCACTCGGCCCTAAAAAGTGACTAAGTTCGTTCAGTCGTGCAGTAGTATAATTGTTTGAGAATTTCTGTTTTAAACAGACAGCCTAAGTAACGTAGGGTATACGTTTTGTCGTTATAGCCCTCATTTTTAATAATGAAGAGTTGGAATTTTTTTTAACTCGGCAATTTTTGAAAGATTTTTTAAAAGTTTGTAAAAAAAATGTTGCTAATAAATTTAGCCTAGTATTGATTAGGTTTGTAAGGCTGTATTAGTAGGTACTCTTTAGGAGTATTTTATGGCTTCAATGTTGGTTTCACTTCCGTTCGTTCTTCAAGCCTGAAAACTGAGCTTCTTCGTATCGTCGGAAAAATCTCAATCGATAAGTGTTTTTAATAAAATTTTACATCTATAAAATAAGCAGCTAAATTATTTCCGTCAGTTTCCTTAGGCTATTTGCATTTTTCATCAAAAAAAGTTCGTGAGCCTGTTTACTTCAAAAGGCATGCGTAATAGCCTAACTTGGAAAACAATGGGCTACCGCATTTTAATGTTTTATCTTTAATACTGAATTTTTTATAGGTGCTGTAAATTTTCAGCCTTCGACTGCTATCGCAAGGGTAGTAAACACGTATGCATGTCTTATGCAAGCAAAGTTACTGTTGGCGGAAAGCAGCTTTTAGAACGGGTCATCCATAAATAACGTCGCGGATGGGTACAAAAGGATATGTAGTGTGACAAATGCGGATAAAGGGAGAAGATTCTCACAATTTGTGACGTCAAATAAATTTTTTATATAGAGTCATATTTTTACACGAATTTTTATTTTATTGACGCATAGTACAAAGCAGATGAGCAGAAGAACTTATAAATAGAACCTGTCTGACTGTCTGCCTGTCTCCGTGAGCTAAGGTATCTTTTGAATCCATTAATGGTTAGGAGGTTTATACGATTTTTACTGGATACGTGAAAAGCACTATTTTTTAATGGGAAATTTTGACCGGCCTTGAAGTAAAAGTGCATTGCTAGACATTAATAAGTAGGAATTACTGTAGAACAACTTAGAAGTTGGACACCTGAAATGACGGAATTGAAGCCCACTATAGTGTCCGCGGCACATCTTGAGTTTTCCGCAGAACGAACACAGATAATCGATCGTACGTTTTCAGTAGCAGAGTGCCTTGTTGATATCCAAAATGGTTACAAAAACAATGGCGGCCATCGATTAAAGCCATCCTCTCCAGGAAGACGTAGCCGCTCACAAAATACTGCAGGACTCGAGATACGCCGCGCACACAACAGTCGCTTGTAAATAAATGGTCGAAAATCATTATTGACAGGCGACTTCAACCAATACGCCTGCGGTAAGAATCATCTTGGCTTTTTTCGTACTATAAAACATTTTGGTAAAGTGTGTAAGCCCAACCCAACAATTGCCGTTTTAAAAATCTGAAACGGACCAACAAAAACTATCTAGTTGCCAATTTAAGTAACCTCCTCAGTTTCTTTGCAAGTACAAATAGTTGTGATTGAGCCTCTATATCCTGCCCAACTGCCGGGTGCCAACGGGGCCAATGGAGGGCCAATGGAGCGTCGACAGCTAGGTCATTGGCGCCAACCTCAGTCACAGTGCAATGGTCCGGTTGCCACTGCGCCACAGAGATGTTAAAGAAACGTCAACAATCGGTTGCCACGTTCTTAGAAATGAGGAATTTTTACGTTTTCTCAAATTTTATTTCTTACAGGAGAGGAATAGGTCTAAAATCCAGTGCTCAGTAGGTTATTATTTTTGTGATAACAGGGACTCGCTTACAAAAACCAAATACTTAATCATATCATAAGTTAATCACATCATATGTTCATGATGATTGTAGCTGTGAAATGGAAACCAGTCATATTTATTACTGTGTAGCAATAATCAAGGAGAGGTGATCAGCAAATGTACAATTTAATCTTCTACGGTGCTTCCACTATATACCGATCATTTGATCTCCGTTTAAAGACAAAAATATAGCCAACTATAATTGTGTGCGCGGTGTATCTTGAGTCCTGCAAGTATTTTGTGAGCGGCTACGTCTGGAGGGAGCGGTTTTAATCAACGGCTGCCATTGTTTTTGTAACCAACTTGGATACCAACAAGGCACTCTGCTACCAAAAATATACAATCTATTACCTGTGTTCGTTATGGGGCGAACTCAAGATAGGACGCGGGCACTATAGTGCACAAGTAATACAATAAACCACGACCATTTTGGGGATAATCAGCCCACTACCAAGTGAGCTCAAAGGCTTCGTACAAAAACAAAAGCACAAACAAGAATAATAACAAGAAAGTGAAGACACTCCGAATAAAATAAAGATTAAAAAAAATTAAAAACAAGAACCTATGCATTACTGGCCGAAACAGCAAATGCAGCAGGAAGCCGAGCAAGACAACAAGGCTATGAATTTATCTTTAAAGGCGCCCGTTCAGCATTTCGATAGCGTTACCCATATTATAAACGCAGCATCCACGTTCCAGATTCTCCGTCGTTCAATAGGCTGATGTGGGTCACGTGATCTGGTGTTAGTCATGAAAATCGCGGCGTTGCTGCGAATAGTGTTGTTCGATTTTACCGCTATGTTTTTATTTACCGCTATTTTCTTTATATTGCTTGAAGATCCTACGGTGCTGCATCTAGAAGTTGGAAAGCTGAAAAGGCGCCTTTAAACTTTTCCAGTGCCGGTTTTGGTTATACCTCGACCTCCGTCACATCCGTCGTTCCCGCCTGCAGTAAAGATTTAAACCTGTTTATACTTTAACAGCTTTCTTCTTTCAATTCTCGAGGGGAGATAAGAAGTCCATGATCAATATCTCTCTCTCTCTCTCTCCCCACTTGCTTTGCTGCAAACCGCGTCGCATGCTGCAACACCTAACAAAAAAAAAACACACATCCGGTTAGGAGCTTTGACACTGTCTGTCGCCTCCCCTTTGCAAATGCGCACACGGCCTTGTGGTTAGCACTCGCAATCCAATCCCATGTTGGTCGCCTTCTCATACGGTCTTCCTTTAAACGAGATGAATCTCGGTGGTGCTTTCTCTAATTTGGCGAATCTGGGGACCAATAAGACCGGATGCCAGTGCCCCGATCGATGGCCGTCAAACCATTCAACCGGAATAAGAATGGCTCCCTTCTTACATCGCCTTCGCCTTCTTCTTCCTGCCCGACCGCTTTCTCTTACGTCCGCTCCTCCTTGAAAAGGACTCACTCGCCGAACGAGCACGTTGCTAATCTCAGGCGCCGTAATCCCGTTTGCCTTTAGGACCAAACAACGTGGAACGCATTTCGTGGTTGAAGAAGATCTCCTTTATTGGTAAAGCTTGCAAGCTCGTAACACGCGAACGTAAACACGGCAGAGGAAGCATTACACAACGCACCGTGCCACACATGGTACAGAGATAAGTTTTTTGAGCAACAGCTACATGCATGAACTACAATTATGGATGGGTGAGACGAGGAGCTTATAAAAAGTTTTGTTAGGACTAGGAGTGTTAGACTGTATCCAATCTCTCTCCTAATTTATAAAGATAACAGCGCTCAGCTCGGCGAGTTTTTGTACATCAAAAATGCGTTCACCTTATGAAAAATTAAAAAATATCCTTCTAATCATAAATCATCCAGTAAATCTGTTGGTTAATAGAGAGAAGGTGACGATGCTGGTTCGATTTTAGCCACCAGCCTGATTTTTATTTTAGTACACCAGCTATGAAATACAAGATGGGTTGAATAACGTGATACAGTTAAATGAATCAGATTCACTCATTTTTCTTCTTGGGTTCCTGATTTGAGTTAATAACGTGAAGTTCATTGTGAATTGATACTGGATTCATGCCGTTTCGAGTGAGATCCAGTCCGACTATCACAATGGCCCAACAATGAAAAAAATACATTGCTGTTACGAATGCTGGCATTCGCACGTACGAACACCCACACAAAACAGCTTCACAAACCATGTTGCGGAAACACTACGTACTACAGTTTTATGATGAAATGGGAGCAATTTTCAAGACGAATTTACGTTACTGGCTTTAGGCGATAAGTCTGTCCTCCTGTCCGGGTTTTTATTCTTTTGGTTTTTTCGGGAGGTAGAGATCTATGATAAGATCTAGATTGGGGGTTTGTTTAACATCTCTGTAATGTGTGGCGCAGTGGCAACCCGGACCACTGCACTGTGACTGAGGGTGGCGCTTATGACCTTGCTGTCGATGCGCCATTAAGCCTGATTCCCCCTCCCCCCCCCCTCACTGGCTTTATCCAAGGGCTCCTGCACATTGTGTCATTTCAGGCACCTATATCCACAACCCCTTTTTTTATGCCCTTCGGTAAACAGAATTATGAAGAAAACCATTGAGGCAAGAAACATTAAACCAACGACTATTCGAGTTTTAAAACTGTTTCCATGGTTCAAGCTCGACATGGATTGGTCATTAATAATTTTTTTGACACCTGGTTATTTAAACCTCTGAATACAAGGAGTAGGAAAAATATAGTGCTTGCCATGTTGGTGGTGGCATGTAAAATATCGTAGGAAGTTCTAATTGGCATTACCTAGCTAAATTATCCCTCTCGCCTTATATTGCCATGGCTTCGGTTGTGAACGTGCAAACCTCCAAAGTCCCATTAAAGGGCGCATCAACACATATGTAGTGTTGATGCATCTGTTTTAGTGGACTTGTCCGTCCTACCTCCACTACACATGCAAAACACCCAGGCCAAACGCTTGGACTTTAAGAATAAAATTAAGTAGGGTGTACTTCTCACCCGTTTGCGAGAAGTAACGATGATTCCCATCTGTAAGCTTTAGACCAACCTTGAACGTCACAGAATTATTCGTAAGTGACGTACGTGGTACGATGTAATAGTGAAATAGACTTGTCCAGTCGTGACCATTCAACTCGTGTAGAGCTTCGTTTGATGCATGGTTCTTTCGTTTGAAAGTGTCCGAATAAATTTGCCCCAGATGCACTGCAGGCTCTGCAGCGAGCTTGAGTAGAAAAGCTTAGTGTACAATGTACCAACGGTGGAGATTTGTAATTGTAAGATGGCCTGCGTTATTACCCTTTATTTAAAGATTTCCTCTGTGAAGTTGGCTGCACAAATGGCGTACGCAGAGAGAAAAGACCTCAACACCGTCATGACTGTGGCTGCCTTATTACTATTTTGTTAGGCGGTTCAATTATTTCTGTAATTCCTGCTGTCCCTGCTGAACCACTCGACTTCTTTTGCCAATGTTTTCCTTGTTTTGTATGCAATTTCTGTTCTGCTTCCTGTGTTGTAGTAGTCGTTTCATCCTCCACAACTTTGCAATTTACGTTACGCCAGCACCTTGTGTAGGTTAGGAGATACATATTGGATGACCTTGAATGTGACCTTCAAGGTCATTTGGCTATCATCATTGGAGTCTCCATAGGTGACTTCCTGTAGGACCATTATATTATCAGCAACCCATATCCAAGCCTTGATTGTGTATTTCACTGGCATGGGACTTCTGAGACACACTGTAAATGTATAATGTGGGTATAAAACCAACAGATATGTGCAAAATTAATGGAAAGATATTCGTAATGGGTATGTAAGGCCAATGCAACTAACGTGCTAAGGTAGATAAGTATGTACAGAATATAGAGCAGTGACACAACGTTGTATTATTGTATATAACTCTATGCTGGAGGCAGTAACTGGGGTAACTGCAAGGGTCACTTACTGAAGACAATGCTGTTAAGAGTGGATTTCTTAGGCCTATAATGCAAGATTTTTTCGATTTGTTGGTAGTTGCTGACATTTTTAAGCAAGTGGAATCTTTATTTTCCAATTACAACCTAGCAGCATAAGAGATTGGAGAACAACGTTTATTTATGCCTTTAAAATCCGCTCTCAAAGCACTGCCTTGACCAGAAGTGCCGTTGTTTAACCCTCCATTTTAATCTAGTGCCCCTTGCAGCTATCTCTCTTGTAGCCAATATGACGTCACATGACGCTGCTCTATTGGTTGATAACTAAATCATTTTATGTACATCAGGTGACCTGTGACCTTGCGTCTATTTTTTAGTGACAGCTGGGTTGTAGCACAATTTTAGGCGTGATGTTACATATATACATAAATACACACAGAGAAAGGAGTGGAAAGCCTAAACGGCGCACTCCTTCTGTGTTTTGAAGCTTAGGCCTCGTGACTCGGCTATGCCAATGAGACAGAAAAACGATAAACGTTCTGATTGGTTATGTGATAATTCCCTTGATGACAGGACGTAGAGCGGTGCGGCGACATTGGAATGTAGCTTAATTCCTGAAATATTCAAATGTATCCTAAGCCTATGCTAAAAAATTCAGGCAGTTTCAATTCGAAGTTTTAGTTTTCGGCAGTAACTGAAATTCCACAACCGGAAGATTTTAAAATCAACATTTAAAAAATTTATAATTCAAGACTTATGAAATTCTAAAATCAGTCATTTTAACCTGTAATTTTAAAGAGAATTAAAAAACTGGACTAATTCCCCCAAATGGAACCTCGAAATATATATTTAAAAATGCGTTAACGAACTTGCAGTTCTATGATTTGTGGTATTAAAGCATATTTAAAGCAGCAGTAGCTAGGGCACGCCATCGTGAAGAAAAATATACAAACTAGTATGTTTTTTTAGTAGTTTCTACAGCAAATCTCGCGTGGGGTGGCACAGCTTGGCCATCCAGATGAGCTCGTAAAAATGGGCGTTGGATTCATTATCTTGCGTTGGTGTTTTGTTTGTGTGAAACTAGTAGTTCTGTTAACAGTAACGTAACTCTCTACCCCTCCAAAAACATTTTTACACATGTCGTTCAGCCGTGTTTCGAAGAATGTTCCTGCCAAATTTCAGTCAAACATCGGTTCATGCGTTTGGACATGATGTCCGTAACTGCCGCAAACCATTTTTGGGCGCCATTTTTGGCGGCCGTCTTGAATATTTGTAAAATATGAATTTGAATTTGAATTAAAAAAAATAAGACACTTCGTGTTGCGACCTTACGTTGAACAATAAGTTCTGTCGTATGTAATCTTTCTTTGTGAGTGGACGTCGTTCGGAGGCAAAAGGTGTCCCCTGACCAGGCACGAACTCACAATAACCTTAAAATCCACACAAATTTTTTAATTTTTAAGAGCTGCTTTTTGCTCCTTGTTCACAAAGGTGAGTCATATAAGAGGTTAAAACATAAAAAATGGGACCAGCCCCAAACCCAAGCTATATGGGGGCAGCCATGTTGGAAAGTGATGAGTAACACCTTACCAACATGGCTGCCCCCAGACAACTTATGTGTGGGGCTGGTTCCATCTTTTACGCTTTAACCTTTTATATGCGTCATCTTTGTGAACAAAGAACATAAAACCACTCTGAAAATAAAAAAATTTATGTGGACTTTATGGTTATCGTGAGTTCGTGTATGGTCAGGGACATATTTTGCTTCTTTATAAGTTCTTCATGGTTCTAACCATGACATAAGACTACAGCAGAATTGTGAACACGTGTCGATCTGCGGAAGAAGTAACTGAATTGAAGGTAAAAGAGTATGAACGTGGAAGAAGGAGTTTCAAAAAATCCCTGGCAGTAATGGTTTACGTTTGGAAATAGAATATTTTTGTCTACTGGGTGATTGATTACACAGAGTAGATAAGTAACTCACCGACTATATACAACCCAGTCACAGAGCATGTGCTTATGAAGGAGCCTCCAAAGCGCATCACACTCAGCCCTTTCATGCACTAATTATCATGAGTTTAATGACGTGTAATACCCCCAAACACCAAGGTCGTGAGCTTGGGTGTGGTGATTTAGGTTGGGCAGACAGTGCCTAATGACAGCAGTGGCATAAGATATTCACGCGGACATAAATATCGTCTAAGTGTGGGAAATGAATAACGTGCAACTGCCAGAAATAACCACGGCATAAACGGTTTCTATGGGAATCTGGCATGCCTCAGGTGGGGAGGGGTATACGTGTTAATCTAGGAATCTTTGAATAAGCATTAGGAATTTTTTTTTACCTAATAGGAATTTTTTACGGAAGGGGAATTCTGCTCCGATGGTTGTTACATGTGAGTAGTCGTGGTTGGAGAAGCTGTATTTGCATGCTGGATTTCTATGAATCCAACGCCTTATTCAGCATCGGGATAAAGCTGTGGGGTTGCTTTAGTGTGATGTCCGGATGTAATTTTTCATAACGTGATTATCACAGTCTGATAACCCATTTCACCACTGTGGATTTTCGACTTGGATTGGACGGAAGGAGTAGGGCAGATGTCTCGTGAGTATGCGAGGCATGTGGTGTGGCAGACCACCTCCGTCAAAATCTTAGAGGTACCTTTGACACAGACGTTTTGAAATTTCTGCTAGAAGCCTAAACTACGCACTGCCTAACATTGTAAGTGTCAGGGGGAGCACCGAATGCTCCACAACCTTTGTAATAGCACTTGCTGGCCATGCATTTCTCTGAACGTAATTTGTTGAGGTTGTCAGTGCATGTCCTCCCAGAAAATCAAGGTGAGGAAGTAGACCAACAGGACTATCGTGGGACAATGGCGGTGTTGTTTGGATTTTTCTGGAGTTCACAGCTAGGACTGTGTTGGCTGCACATAAATTGACTGTCTGTTTGCAATTTATGCTGATGGATGAATGCGTTGTGGATGGTGGTTGCTTTCGTGAGTTGCAGTTTTTCGGTTTGACACCCGAATTGGAATGCCTGCTCATGTTCAATTCTTCCGTCATTTTACAACGATATCTTTTTTAACCTAGATCAAAACATTCGGGTTAATGTTATCTGCTTGGATTGTATGAAAGTCTTTTTAAGTTAAGCACTCTATGTTACTTCATTCTTTCCAAATGAATGGTGCTGTGGGTATAAAAAAAACCGGAATTGGCAGTGGGCTATTAAACAGGACGTAACAGGTGCTAATTTTAGGTGCATTCCAAATACTTTTCCAGTTCCCAATAGGCCATTGCTGGACAAGGGGCCACTGCTGTTCCAATTTTTTTTCAGCAATTCTGGTGTTAACCTCAAAAACTTTCTTTCTAAATTTGCCAACAACACCAAAATAAAAAATGAAATCATATCAAATCAACATGGTTTAAAATTCCAGCTACAAATTGATTACCTTTACTTTTGGCCCATCAACTGGCCTTTATCATCCGTCCACTCAAAACTTGCATTGTATATGTAGATAGCAATAACCCTAACCAAACGTATTTCTGAGGATATGGCCTATTAGTAAACCTTACCAATGTAGTTGATCTTAGTACAGCCGTGAATTCAGACTTCAAATTTCCAAAACATATTTGTAAAGCAACAAGGTTTTATCCCTTATCAACTGCACTATCCCCTATAGGGCAGTGACACAACGTAGTATTATTGTATATAACTCTATGCTGGAGCCAGTAACAGGGTTAGCTGCAAGGGGCACTGGAGGGGGAAAAGAAGGGCCGTCTTACTGAAGCCAATGCTATTAAGAGTGGATTTCTTAGGCCTGTAACGCGCGATTTTTGTCGATTTGTTGGCAGTAGGTGACATTTTTAAGCAAGTGGAATCTTTTCTTTTCCGATTACAACCTAGCAGTATAAAGGATTGGAGAAAACAACGTTTTTTAAGCCTATGAAATCCGCTCTCAAAGCAGTGGCTTGACTAGAGGTGCCGTTGTTTAACCCTCCATTTCAATTTAGTGCCCCTTGCAGCTATCTCTCTTGTAGCCAATATGACGTCACATGACGATGCTCTATAGGTGTCGTAGCAGCCACATACTTCTTTATACCTCTCTCATTCGTCCTATTCTTGAGCATGCATCTGAGCTTTGGTTCCTCTAACTTCTTAGACATCACCATGCTCCGAAAATACTAATAATAATAATTAGGTTTAACCAAACAAAGGTGGTAGGCTACTAGACGGGCGAAACCACTAACATTATACCCTGCCATCTTAAACAATTTCTCGAATGAGCAAGTATTATTCATAATATAAATTCGGGTATCTTCAAGAAAATTCGAAGACATGTTTTCCCCAACTGAAACTTAAAACGGTCGGCTGAAGAGCCTGTATTGCCTCTCCCGGCAGAAACTTCCATGAATGGACCACTCAGACCGAGATGAAGTTCATTCTGCAGCCCAACTTCCCAGAAGCCACAGCCGGTTTCTGGGAGTGGTCCCTATTAACCCTACAAGGGCACGGGTCGAAAAACGGCAAATCAACTGGTAAAAAGCCATTAATAATTTTGTAGGCTAACAGAAGGTTTACCTAAAGCCTGCGCAACTTATTGTGTGCGTGGCGCATCTTGAGTCCTGCAAGTATTTTGTGAGCGGCTGCGTCTTCCTGGAGGGGGTGGCTTTAATCGATGGCCGCCATTGTTTTTGTAACCATATTGGATATCAACAAGGCACTCGGCTACTGAAAACGTACAATCGATTATCTGTGTTCGTTCTGTGGAGAACTCTAGATAGGCCGCGCACACTATAAGGGATTCAAGTCCTGTTTGATATAACCTTAAATTGTAAGGAAGGTTCCGTATTTCAGTGTAGGGTTACTAAATGTGTCAAAGCCCCACCATTCTTGTCACATTAGCGACACCTGCAGAAACTCAATGGGTACTCCCTATGGTGGGCGCTTATGCGTGGTAACGTCATCACTATTTTTTTTTTTAAATACTGACTCGTGGTTATGCAGAATAAATTACCTCTACAACATTTACTCTGTTTACGTCTGTTACGCTTGGTTTCAAAAGAGAGGATATTCACCATCCCAATATCCTTCACAGACAGTCCTTTATTAAATTACAGACCAAAGGCGAAGCTCATATAATAGTTGAGAGGAAATCCGTAGGGAGGCAAACCAAATCAAGACTCTGCATAAACAGGAATCATTTGGTTTTATTCAATATAATAATATCAACTGTTTCTCACGTTTCACCTGGAAACCTTTCAGTCCGACATCACAAGCTTGTAGCCGAATGCAACAATGTATTGAGCAGCAATACTTGCCAACGCCAAACATATAACGAGCAAAAACAATACCACACAAAAGGTGTCTTCTCTTTCAGGAATTTTTGCAGGAGTTACAGATGTGTGATAAGATCTAGATTTGAGGTTTGTTTAACATATCTGTAATGTGTGGCGCAGTGACAGCCCGGACCACTGCACTGTGCCGGAAGTTGGCGCTGAACACCTGGCTGTTGACGCGACATTATGCCTCAATCCACCCCCTTACAGGATTGTCTTTTATTGGGATTCCTTACCCCATACGTGGTGAAGAACACCAACATTTTAAAGAATGACATCATACTACGATCGAACAAAACTGCACCTTACTTTTGTAGATGAATATTTCTTTTAATATTCTTTAAAATTTTTTTTGGGCTTCTGCTTATTTTAATATTCATGGCTTCTTTGGGATTCTTGGTTTACGGTTTTATCTTCCATTCTGCCTGTTCAATTTTTTTTATTATGGTGCTTTTGTATAAAAATTATATTTTTCCAGGTGAACTGTTAACAATACGTAAATTTTTTTTCAAAAGTTTGTAGCGAGAGATATTGTAAAAGCGAAATTTAGCACTTATTTTTGTAGACCGACAATTTACTGTTGACTTGGAACAAATATGAATGTAAATTGTACAGCTCATGTAGTTTACAACAAAAATGTATATTTATCTCTGTTAAATCTTCAATGGGCACGTCAATTAGGCGATACGTTTATCCTCCTGCCTGGGATCTTTAAATTTTTTTCATAAGACACAAATGTCTAACAAGATCTAGATTTGGGGTGTGTTTAACATCTACATAATGAGTGGCGTAGTGCCAACCCGAACAACTGCCCTGTGACTGAGGTTGGCGCTGATGACCTTGCTGTCGATGCGCCATTAAGCCTCAATCTCCTTTTTAAATGCATGTTTATGCAGGGTGAGTCAAAGGTCCCTTGCACCCCACCAAAAGCCCTACAGAATTGGAATTATACACCTGGTTCAGAGGCCTTTATTTTTTCCCTAAGATGGGGGCCACCCCATGAGCTTGTGTTGGGGCGCCCTGCATCCCTAACCCCCAGATATAATATTTAACTTTATTCCTGCGAGAAATAGACGCTAGGTTCCAAATGGGAAAATATGCCCGTGGCCCAGTCAACATGATCGCCGAAAATGGAAGGCTAATTGGATAAACGGGATGCGTTTTATTACATATTCAATGTAGCTCCCACGGCCACAAGAGGGCCATGTTGGGGTTCAGTGGTTGCTTTTACGTCAAAGATGTAAATCATCTACCCTGTACAGAAATTCTGTACTGAACGTTTTTGCTGCACAATTATTTTTTAGGTTTGTTGACAGTTAAGTACACACTTCAGTTATAATTCTAACTTGTATTGGTACAAAGCTGTGATAAAAATAGAAACTGGCAGCCATTTTGCATGTCATCTTGTTTTCTTTTTATACCTATAACTTATAAACAACGACTTGAGTAGATTACTGGTACATTAAAATATATATTCATACAGTTCAATGGTATTTTTTAACTCGTTTGGTTACGAATCTTTGACTATAATGGAAAACGGCGGCCATTTTGGATGCCATCTTGTATTTTGAAAGGACCTTCAGTGGTAGTCTAGGGGACTTGCAGTATGTTATTCTGCCCATATTCACAGACCTATTCTGAAAAGTTTAGCTTTTTATGACCAATTTCCAGGTTTTGATACATTTGGATCTAATGCTCTTGGACTAATACTCTTTTTCTCCGGTTGTTTCCCGCCTGTTGCACGAGGGTTGCCTCCGGGTACTCCGGTTTCCTCCCTCATGCGGCAAAAAAAAAATAACTATCCTGCTGGTGGTACCTTCCACTTAACATCTGCTACGTTGGCCTCAAAAGAGCTCTAAGCTTATTGGCCGACAACTTCCATTCTTGCCTACTATAACATTAATCCAATATTTTCACTGCTGTCTAGGTGGGGACAGATGAGTCTTCCTTAAGTGCTACGTAAAGATTAACTGCGTGTCCCTTACACAATGGCATCTAGTAGAGCCTCTACTAGCATCGAATCGGAATTATAATTAACTGAACAAAAAACGGCTTCGCATTTTAGGAAAAAGGATTAGAGCTCGTATGCCCATACTCACAGCTGTCAAGGAACACGAATAAAAACGTATTAGAGTTCACTCGAACGCAACGAACTATAATTTGAACTCCAATTCCAGGTAACAATGATACCGTTTTACTCAATGGTTATGTCAGAAAGTGAACACTGTTTGTATTTGAAATGTTTAATGTTTGTGCAACCATGGATGCACTTAATTTGTGTATTATACTCGCTTTTTCAAAATTTGTCTGCGTTTTACATTTTAAGTCTGATTCTTGTGAGTGGCTATATGTGTATTTTGTGTGTAGGCTGGCATGTGACAATCTTTGTTCCCTGTAATTGGAGTTCAAATTATAGTTCGTTGCATTCGAGTGAACTCTAATCCGTTTTTATTCGTGTTCCTTGACAGCTGTGAGTATGGGCATACGAGCTCTAATCCTTTTTTCTAAACGGCGAAGCCGTTTTTTGTTCAGTTAATTTGTTGGGTTTTTTCTCTTCATTTTTATTGTAATAGATACGGTCTGGTCTATCATGTGTACCGTATGTTTGTTTACTGTGGACCCAATTTTAATGAGGGATCAGGATGCAACAATGTGCCTACCCATTAACAGGATTTTACCAGAAGGAATCCTACCCAACGACTGTATCGTTTTATTCAAGAATTAATTTACCTACTCTACGATTTCATTCACTCAACAAGCCCCTTCTGTCTATTGGGAGTTATTTAATTCTGTCTCCTAACAGTGATTCAGTCGTCAACTTCAGTGCCTTAGCTTATTTTGGATCTGGCGGAAATTCAGAGACCGACTATTATTGTGGATAAGCGCGGATAACCTTTGAGATGGTGAATCCTTGGCCCTATATTCTTTGTATCTAATCTGCTTTTATTTCCTCCCGTCCTTCTATCACAGTACACGTCGATGCTTTTAGATAATCCAACTTTATGGCAGCTGTCCGTTCCTTCTCCACTTTTCGTAATCTTGTTCAAATTCTTCTTGTTTCCCCTCCCAGCCAGTCAGACAGGAACTGGGGCTTTCCAAGCCCTTGTGATTTATGGCTGTTCAAATTACACTGTCATTATGCAAATTGGAAGAGTGGTGAGAGGGTGGGCGTAGAATAGGACCAGGCTCGTATATTTCGACCTTCTACTAAATGCAAGGGTTTTGATGCCTAAATGCACCAGCTGGGAAATATTGATCTGTTTTCACCTGGAAAATCGTCAGGAAAAGCTTTTCATCGATTTCAATCAATACGTCGTTGGAACTAAAGATTGTGTTACGCAGAGATAAGAAGGACATTTTTTCTTGAGTTTTTTTTTTAACTTTTACTTTTCACAGCTCTCTCGAGTTGCTAAAAAATGTTGTGTGAGGAATTAAAAAATAAAAAAGAGTTGTGAAGAGTGTTAAGTAAATGTCAAAGTGCCTGAGCGTGGATTACAACCCTCGACCTCTACGACGAAAGGCAGAGGCGTAACTTCAAAATTTGTACCCTGAGGAGTGAATTAGTGCATTAAAAAATACAGTTATTGCCACACAATGTGAGAGCCCAGTGGAGGCTGCCCTCCTTCATAAAACAAATATAGGTTTTGTCACATAAGGAAAGGGCAAGTGTCCCCCTTCATACAAAAAAAAAAACGCTATTTTGCCGTACAACACAAGAGCCCAGCGGAGGCCGCCCCCAATTTCGCCCCCCCCCCCTTCTTAAAAAAATGCAGTTTTTGCCACACAAGGCGAAAGCCTAGTGGAGAGCCTTCATACAAAATGCAGTTTTTGCCACATAAGGCGAGAATCCAATGGCGTCCCCCCCCCCCTTTCAAAAATAAAACAATTAAGTTCTTGCCACACCAAATGGAATATCACTTACTTTCTGATACGTTTTGATTACAAAAAAATTTAAATTGGGACCAATGAGGGGGCCCCCAAAGTCGCTGGGGCCGGAGGAGGCTGCCTCCTCTGCCTCAGTGTAGTTATGCCACTGAATTACTTTTCAGCCAGATATACAACACGTCTGCGTTGTAAGTCTTACGCCGTTGGCCACAAAATTGAATGTTCATTTTCGGGCTTCGGCAGTCTGATACGTGAGTCGCAAATGCAATGGAAATGGGTTTGTTTCTTTTATTTAAAATTAACCAAACCCATTGGGCTTTCCTTCTTTAGTTTTGAAGAGTTTGTGATTTTTGCCATGATATAAAACAGAGAAATATAAGAGAGGAAGTAGCTTAAGAAGACAAAAATTGAGTCATCACTTTGTGTTGTTGACACGTGGGCTGAATTGGCCAAATACCGTACTTCATATAATTTCCTAATTATTGTTGATTTGCGAATTGGGTCGGATAAAATCAAGAAACTCCCTGGCGAGTTAGAAATCCGCAAGTGACATAAACATAAAACCAATTTAATTTTTAGCCCATTATAGACTTTTCGACCTTGTTCACCGATAGAAACAACACATTAATGCACTCTGAGACCCTCGAACCAACAAACAAAAATCAGCAATCGAATAAAACAGAGGCTACTTACAATAAAATCACAAATGTACGTATATAAAAAGGAGCAACACGCTTCTGAGTCAAAGCAACTCCGCTATCTGGTAAAGTGACGTCATTACAGTTACAGGGCACCCGCAACAACTTAACAGCAAGGAAACTGAAAACTGTTTCATTTTTCCATTTCCGGAAATTGTTAATTGCGTTCATCACTCGTGTTTTATTCACCGCGATCTTGCAAAATTCTAGGGCTAACCAAATTTTCTCAGTGTGCGCCACATAGACAATTTGGGTTTTGCTTTGTCGGACCATCTACTCTACCCTTGTGAGCCGGTTACATTTTTGTAGCTGGTATGTGGACGACCATTTGTTTGCCTGGTTAAAAGCTGTGGTTGATACCGATCATATCCTTTAAAGACCTTTATTCTTTCCACCCATCACCCCAATTTACGGTTGAATACTGTGAGAAACAAGCCGGATTGTTACCATTTCCGGACCTTGCAGTAAAGAACGATTATTTCTTGAAGGTGATCTATACTTTACACTACCTCAATCCTTCGCAGAGTGTTAGATCCCTGGAACTACCAATTGTGCTTCATGGAATCCTCAGGGGAAAATTCAGAGAGTCGTCCAGCACTGTGCCCGAGAACAACAACCCAAACTCGATTAGACAAGGTTTAAGGTAAAACACACTCGGAATGAATATCCTACCAAGGTGATAAAGAAGATCATTTCAAAGAACCCATGTCCCATTCCATCCCAAAACCACCACTCCATAATATTTGGACTTGTATCCCATACCTACCTGGCACTTCTCGGAAATCAAGTAGATTGCAAGGAAAGTTGACTTTAGGGTTGCATCCAACCCTTCCAAATGGTGGCCCAGGCAGTCAAAAATCCCAGAAAACCAGGGACCCAGTTGATGATAGGGGTCTGATCGCCAATGTGGGTACAATAGTGCCCACATGTGCTACACTGCAACAAGCGATTTACAATCCGGTGGTTGATGAGTATAGGGGGGTTGTATATGCCATTAGGTGCGGCACATGCTCCTTTGTTTTCCTAGGACAGTGTCGGATGCTGTTAGGGATCTGCTGGTGGGGCCCTGGCTAAGTGCAACAACTTAATCCACATCAGTGGACCATGACAATGATGTTAGCAACACCAATTGTTTATGCGGAACACACTGAGAAAATAAGGCTTGCCCTAGAAGTAAGTAACGATTGCAGTAAATAACACACGAATGATTAACGTAGTTAAACGGCATAACCCACAATATGATTTACGGTCTGGGGACGTATGGTATTGAAATTAAAAAAAAAAACAAAAAACATTAGGGTAAATAAAGCAAACAGCTGAGTATAAGAAAGTCTTTCTGTCTTTGTAGGTGATTTAATGGGACCGAGCACCTCTTTCTGTTCGATCATCAAACCTATGCAGATGATCATCGAACCCATAGTGTCCGCGGCCTATCTTGAGTTCTCCGCAGAACGAACACAGACAATCGATTGTACGTTTTTAGTAGCAGTGTGCCTTGTTGAAATCCAAGATGGTTACAAAAACAATGGCGGTCGTCGATTAAAGCCGCCCCCTCCAAGAAGAAGTGGTCGCTCATAAAATACTCGCAGGACTCAAGATGCGCCACGCACACAATATAGAGGTGCAGATCTATGATAAGATCTAGATTTGGGTTTTGTTTAACGCCTCTGTAATGTATGGCGCAGTGGTAATTCGGATCACTGCACTGTGACTGAGGTTGCACTAATGACCTTGCTGTCGATGCGTTATTAAACCTCAATTGCCTCCCCTCTCCCTCATCAAACCTTGTTTTAGAACCTGAATTGGTTTCTTTTTAGTCTAGTTCCTGTGAAGCTTAATTGGCTCAATATTATTAGAGCAGAAATTATCTTTATTTTTTTACGATGACAAATTAGATAATAATGATGATGCCTCATTACTGATTAAAACATAAATTGAGTTTTAGCTGTAGGAGCAAAATTCGACGGCCTAATTAGCAACATTATTATCTTTAATAATAAGGTATAAAATAAAACTGAATTTGTACATCGATTCAAACGCAACTGTAATTTAATTAATTTATGGAGATCACAAACAAGTTAAACGAATAATTATCGTTTAAAAGAATTGAAGGGAACTTTTCGGGAAAAACAGTAGTTCCGGCTGTGAAATATTTTGTCGATCCAAAATTATTCTGTTCGTGGGCGATTGATTACGGGTGGTGAAATTTCTGCGCGTTCAATGACTAAAATATTTTAGGATCAAAGCAGAGGTGCTTTCGGGTGGTGAGGTTGTGGGTTTGAGGAGCAACTCATCATTGCCATTTTGGGGGTGAGGGATTTTTTTTCTAAGCAATTTTTTTTAACCTTTACATGGAGAGATTTAAATCACTCCCTATAGGGTGACTGCACTGAAATTTTAGCTGGAGTTATGCTATTCTGCCGCCTCTCCTCCCCCCCCCCTCTCTGAACTCCGCAACTAGCATATGCAGCAACAAATACCACCATTTATAACAGCAACACTGGAAATTTAATATTTGAAGGGATGGGGGAATTTTCTGTTTGGAGAGAGGGCGAGCGATCTTCGTAGATATTGGGGTAATATGCACCCCTGCATTACACAAAGCAAAAGTGGCTGGTAGGATTCATTCAGTGAGTATGTCCTTTCGTACGCAACAAATTGCTTAAGAATGGAATAGCAGATTTTCATGTACTCTTGTACATGAAAGCTTTATCTTAACTTTTTCGACCAAATGTTATGAAAATCGGAGGAAATTACAATCGTAATTCAGTGATTACACACGTTAGCACTTACGTTGTAATACTAAGCATTACTGAAAGCAGATTTTAGATTTTAGTGTTGCATATTCTAAATTACAATAAAATTGGCTTATAATCATCACGCGATTAAAATTTACAAAGATGACACGCTGAACGTAATGTGTATTTCTCCAGCCTCCGCACGAAGTTTGAGCATATATTGATCTCGACCTTCCATGTTAACTCCGAAATTTCGATACTTAATTTCATTACTGTCTTTCAATATTTTCCACTCAAATTTAGTATACAAGCTTTATTGGAGTTGGTGAACATGTGTCCGGAATTTTATTTATTTCCGGTTTTGACACCTCAGAGATATCGACTTGAGCTGGAATCGTGATTTTCATTTTTGGCTTGTGCTTTTCTTCTTGGCAAAACATTTTTCTGCTACGCTCTCTACAGATCAAACTATTTGTCTTATAAAGCTGGGTCTTAGCTCATTTTATACTTATTGCTCTGCAGATGTGCCTTTTCCATAAGGCCTTTTATAATTGGTCAAGTGGTTCATGGGTTAAGGAGCTCTAAACGACCAGATTGATTGTTTTACATTGTTTTAAACATTGGTTTGTGCAAACCGTAACTGATAACGATACAAAACATCTGCTGAAGTTGCGGATAAATACATATTTGGGTTGTGTAACAGGACTTTGCTGGTAAGGTGGGAAATCCCATAAAAGGCTCTGATTCCGAATCGAGTCAAGGTTGAGTTTTATTTCAATATACAGGCTACAAATCTTATCGAGTGAGCTAATATGATTGGTTTAATAAATAGATACAAATCGCTGGAAATAATACTGAGCCGTTTGAGTGGATGATTTGTCTTCCCTCTCCATTGTCTTTGGCCGAGTGACTTTCGGTCGAATGGAGCCCTGGTCACGGTTGTGGCCTTAATAACGGGTTCAGTGAGTTATCTTAATAACCAGCGGAGGATGTGGCCATAGCGACTAAGGCGCTATGCAAGTGATCTGGGGGCGAACTGGGTAGCCGGTTCGAATCCGGGTCATGCGACTCCGACGAAACGTAAGTGCATAAAGGTGGCTTACTGAACTACGTTATTTCTAGTGTACGTTTTTCGCTGTTGGCTTGTTTCCGTTTTTCCTTAATATGATTGGTTAACGGCGGTTTACATAAAATAAATGACTCAAGTCTTTGTTCAATCTTCACTCTATGTTCATCATGTTTTCTGATGTTACTACATTCAAAGAAAAAAAGTCCTAGTGTTCAAAACTTGACCTTTTTTTTCCTCTTCTCTCTTTGCAGACATTCCTCCAAGCATATTGTCTTTAAGTCCAGAAGAAACGGTCCACCCAGGCCGAAAAGTGGCTCTGAAATGTGTGGCTGCGGGCAGCCCCCTCCCAGCTGTCACTTGGACACAAGACGACTCGTCGCTGCCATCTAACGACAAATTTCGCGTGAGTGCGCTGACCAACGACGAGGGAAACGCTGTCAGTCACGTGAACATATCGGACATCAGGGTGGAAGACGGGGGCAAGTACGCATGCGTCGCCAGCAATAAAGTCGGCATGAAAGAAGATGCGACTCGAGTAAATGTGTTTGGTGAGATACTTTTGCCTTCGGTGGATAATTTCAATTTGATATAAAGGTTGTCCACAAAATAACTCTCCGATTACAAAAATTCATAACTTCTTTTAAAAAAAGCCAATTCACGTGCGGTTTGTGCTGAAAGGTACAAACACTCTACAAGGTTTTGTGTAGTAGCGCCATTGCGAAAGATCGGTAGTAACAACGCATCAGCATGGCGTCATACAGAAAATGGCGTCTCCCATTGAGAAAGCGCTACGTGCGGTGTGGCTGGTCGGAACTCGCCAATCACAGTACAAAGACGTTTCCGAACGATGTATGGAGGTAACCCACAGACGTTTAACAAAGTTTCTTGCAACAGGGACTGCGTGTAAAGGCACAGGACCCGGGTGAAAGTTTGGAGGAAATCCGTACAGCTTTCCCGCATAGTCCAACCAAATCGGTAAGACAAGCATCATTTTATAGTGTCCGCGGCCCATCTTGAGTTCGTCCCAGAATGAACCCAAATAATCGATTGTACGTGTTTGGTCGCAGAGTGCCTTGTTGATATCCAAAGTAGTTACAAAAACAATGGCGGCCGTCGGTTAAAGCCGCCCCCTCCAGGAAGACGTAGCACAAGAGCTACAAATGCAAGATCGACGGTAAACAAAGTGCTACACAAACGACCTTGGTATTTATAGTCACGTGATGCACTCCTTACCGATTTGGAAGGAATATGCGCAAAAGCAGCACGGATTGCCTCCACACCTTCGCCTGGGCCTTGTGTCTTTATACACAGACCATGTGGCAAGAATCTTTGATAACTATCCTATATTATGGACAAATATCTGCGAGTTTCCTTCCATACATCGTTCGAAAACGTTTTTATACTATGATTGGCCAATTGGTTTCGACCAACCACGCCACACATTTTGCGCGTTCTCAATGGGCGACGTTATTTTCTTTATGACGTCAGGATGAAGCGTTGTTAATGCCTATCATTGGCAATGACACTACTACAAAAAACGTGGAGAGCTTTCCTACCTTTCAGTGCAAACCGCATGTGATTTGGCCTTTTTAAAAAAAAAAAAAAAAAAGAAGTTATGAATTTTTGTAATCAGGGAGTTATTTTGTGGATACCCTGTACTTTCAGCTTAGTATTCGAAGTGATATTTCTTATACAATTGAGTTAAATGTTTTGCTGTTGATTGTCAGTGGGACGTTTTTTTGTTGTCCAACTATGAAGGTGGTTGAGTATAATGTCACCACTCTCCAAAACAAGAATTTTATAGTGTCCGCGGCCTATCTTGAGTTCGCCCCAGAAAGGCACAGATAATAAGTTGTATGTTTTTGGTAGCAGAGTGCCTTGTTGATATCCAAGATGGTTACAAAAACAATGGCGGCCGTCGAATAATGCCGCCCCCTCCAGGAAAACGTAGCCGCTCATAAAATACCTGAAGGACTCAAGATAAACTGCGTACATAATAGTGACGAAAAGGCAAGCCAGACTATGAATTTTTGGTCTAATTCATAATAATCATTTTTCAACACAATTCAGACCAGTCACATACAGCTTTTCGTACAATTTTATCTACCCCAAACCAAAACTTGTTAACGCTTCCCGCCAGCTTTTCGGCCGTTTGAAGTCGTGATATCGAACGCCAAGCTCTTTCGCCAAGCTAATCCCACCGAGTAATAGTTCGAAGGTCACATGAAATATACGAAAATTGCTTACTGCGTAATTTTCAATTATTTCATTTAACGTTTGAAGTCTTAGTCGGTGGGATTAGCTTGGCGAAAGAGCTTGGCGTTCGATATCACGACTTCACACGGCCGAAAAGCTTGGCGGGAATCCTTAACAAGTATTGTTTTGGGGTAGATATCAGATACTTTTGGTTCAAATTGCTGAAATCGATTTTTTTCTTAGTAATTATGAGATGTAAACACCAATTTACTTTTCAATCATTGTAAAAGCCATCATTTTATGGTACCTTCATTTACGTGTTGAAAAGAAAACTAAGATTAGTATACACTAGTTTGTTAGTCCAGAGTTGCATTCATTCGTCGGATCGAGAACGACAACCATGCTGGTTTCAAAGATCACAAATACGTGACGTCAGAGGGGCACCTCCATCGAGTTATTAAATGACGTCAGCAGCCGAAGTCCGCGCATGCGCAGAGTAGATAAGGTTGGGTAATGAGAGAATCGATGATAAGGAGCACTCGTACCATGCCGACCTCGCTTGACAGCCGACAGAAGCTTAGCTTCTAAAAATATTATAGTTAAACTCAGTCGGATGAGAAGTTCCTTTGCTTCACAATATTGCTTCTCACCACGCGTCAGTAAAACACAAAACAAGACGGTTTTTTTTTAGTCAAGTATGAAACTGTTGGAATGGCAGGTGGGGGGGGGGGGTCAACACTGGTTATTAATTTATAGATATGTTAATAAACATAAAATTAGCACGGTTTGTCTACGAATATTTTTTTAAAGAAACAATTTATTTTAACTCTCATTATTTATGTTATTACAGAAGGGCGCTGTTTTGTTTTCTACAAATACATGGACCAGATTTTAGAGTTATCATAACGTTTTGTCCACGAACTAATTTTGGTTGGCTCATATAAAATAAGAAACGGATACCCTTCCAAACATTTTTTTTTGTTAAGTGGGAAATGATACCTTAACATGTTCCTTTGCCGGCTATTGATGTTTAGGTGGTATTGCGGGTAACCGTAATAAACTGCCAGTACGTGTTTGTTCATTGTAGTCTATTTAGACGTTTGCCAAATATCATGAGCTATACTGCTCGCTCGGCTGGTATTTTGTAGTGGATTTGATGTAGCAATTAAAACGTACCAGATACACAATATAACCATGATAACCAGCGAATTTATTTTCTCAAGACATCATACCATTTTAGTGGTTTTTCAGATATCATAACGTGTTTTTGTGTAGAATACTTTTTTTCGCTGGTTGATATCACATTCTGTAATAGTAAACATTCTAAGCAAAGATATTTTTGTTCTATTCAAATCCTTCCATCAATATTTGGTCATCATGGTTGACCAGTAAGCAGGGATCAGTTGCCACTGCGCCACACATCACAGAGGTGTTACGCAAACCCCAAATCTAGATCTTATCATAGATCTGTACCTCCTGTAAAAATGCTACCTGCAATATATCTTATTGCCTTAAGGAGTCTTATTAAATGCAATGTCTTATTGCCTGAAGGAGTATCCTGTCGGTGACTAGAAAGGAGACCCTGGCAAAGTCCATACTAGTCGTTGTCAGTCAGGATAACATGCAGGATTTTCATCTTACTTTAGCAAACATGGGGTATAGGCTAAAGTAGGATATCCCATGTCCGTTTTGCATGATTGGAAGGTAGAAATAAGGATAGAAATATTGTCGATAAACTGGGCACTTATTTTTTTAATAGTTCCACTTAACAAATATTCTCAATGTTAGTACGTCATGAAGAACTTCAATATTAAGAGGGGATGATGGTGATGGCTCGGTACTAATTACAACATACTATCAAAAAGGTCTATTTTCGGTAAATATCGCAGAATTTCGTCCACTATTCACCAATCCATCCATAGGATGTGGGGGTGGGGGGGGGGGGGGAATTTACCAGGTAACAACCTCTGGCCTATTCGGACAATTTGGCCTATTTTGACATTTTTTTCAAATTCTTCATGGGTGCCAAACTGTCACCCATTAGATTCGAATTTATTAAATCAAAAAGACCCTGAACCTGTTGAGAAACCTTCCTTATACTACAAAACGCACTTCGAGCCTAAAGTACGGTTTGGTAACCAAACTATACGTATTATTGGTGCCTTTATAAAGTAAAAAAAAAAATGAAAATAATCTGTCGACTGGCCAATGTACGATAAAAAAACAACAACCAGTAAGTCCTTTCCGTGAATTTCGTGAATTTATGCCAGTCTTTGGAATCCCATAATGATTAGTTCATAATACGTAATTAGTTGATAAAAATTTAATTGATTTCATCGGATTCCTTGGGTCTAAAATGTTGAGTTTGATACCAAAACCACCTTTCGACGTTTAATAGTGTTCGAGATATATGCATTTTAGGCTCACGGCAGCCATCTTGGACGCAATTTCGGAAATTACCCGTTTCCGGTGGTAAGATTAAACTCGAAATTTAGTATGTTATTTACTATAGTAAATGGAGCCTGAATCCGTTGAAAAAAACCTTTTGTATTCATTGTTTGGGGTTAAGTGTTTTTTTCTCTTTCATGTATTAACACTCATATTACTAATAAAAACGTCAAGTGTGCCGTAAAAAAGGGGGTTATATGATTAAAGTTTCACTTTGCTTGTTAAAATGTACACGGATAAAGTTTAGATGATGTTTAATTGAAATAATCAAATGTACAATTGAGAAAATTGCATCTGTTTAAGTGATGTTGCGCTTTACCTATCATAATATTTAAAACGTAAAGCACAACAGCACTTAAACAGATGCAATT
>JAHWFP010241025.1:45801-99926 GCA_023313725.1 Lithobius niger
AATAGAATAAAGATTATCGACATTCCCACTGCGGACTTCCATAGAATAAAGATAATTGTGATTCCCAACATTTGTGTGTTTTAGCATGAAATTCCTTTCCAGATTTAATTTCTCGATACTGAAAGTCGAGTGCTAAAACACAGTTGAGTGCTAAAAATGTACAAATTATACATTCCATAAATGCACGAGTGGGGTTCGGTTAGAGATTTTTCGTTTTCTTTCCGCAAAACGATTCTCCGAAATAATTTCGTTTTATGGTTTCGATTTCGATTTAAAAAAGTAATTTTGATTTACGATGTTTAGTTTTACGATCCTCACGATGTTTACGATGTTTTGCTCTATTTTGCATAACGATACTAGCCTCCCCCATCACATTTCGTCATCCTAACTGTAATCTTGTTATCACCAGCGTTGTTATTTCGTTTTAAGTAGGTCTAAAACCTCATTTTTATGCCGCTCATAAACAAAGTTAAAGCGTAAAGCTCCTGTCCCATGATTCCCGAAGGTGACGTCATTGCTCTAACATGGGCAGAACGAGAATGAAAACAAACCGCTTCGTCTAAGTGAGATATACTGTAGAGGTCTGTGGTTTGTTTGTCGGTGACCAATCATCGACAAGTAAAACTTTGATTTACATAATAACTGATTAAATTGGCGTGGTTTTTTTTTTAGTGTAAGTTAACATGGCGCTCGTTTTGTGGGGAAAAAAACACAAATTCTCATTGTTGTAACATTGTTTCTAGTTACATGTCAGGATTGTTATTGCACCGTATTCTCATAGGAATACCTTCATGGGTGAATGCTGCAATGTCAGCAATGTGTTCACTTACCTAGGTGTTTAGCTCTGTTAATGCCTTTATTTATGACTGGGGGCTTATTTAGTCCACAACATGTGAAGCTAATATTACGACACGGTGCCCCTTGGTTATGGTTATGGCGACAATGTTCACCATCATGAACATCAGATACAGTGCAGCGACAGTATTTAAGGTGATCAGTTAAGTTGTGACCCAGCGTGATAGCTAAAGTAATACTGAACGATATGTTATAAGACCCGGGTGATGGGATGAGGCCAAGAGGGGCCATTGATTGGACAAGAAATGAATGACCTTGCCATATGTTATCAAGGTCATTCAACTGCTAACTTCTTAAAAATGCATCACACACCATGAGTATAAATTAGGAATATGAAAGGAACAAAGCCACATTACCAATGCAAAAAACAGAACAAAACTCGGACCAGATTTGCAGGACCTATGACGTACGTAAAATGGCTACTTTCGACCCCTGAAAGGCATTCCGTTCAAACACTCCGTCGTGCAGGGAAGCATCGCGTACTTTCAGGGGTCGAAAGTTGCCATTTTACGTACGTCACTGATCCTGCAATTTTTTCCCGTTTTTTGAATTGGCAACGTCTCTTTGTTCCCTACATATTCCTATTTATACTCATGTTGTGTGATGCATATTTAAGAACTTAGCAGTTGAATGACCTTGATAACATTTGGCAAGGTTATCCAAGTCTTTTCCAATCAGTGGCCCCTCTTTGCATCAGCACATTACCCGGGTCTCATAACATATGGTTAAGTAGTCCTTTATCCATCAAGCTGGGTCACAACTTAACTGTTCACCCTGTATAGCACATCATGGATATATTCATTGTAAAGGACCAAACCCAAATCAGTTCAAAGGCCGAAACAAATTTCCAAACTAAAGATGACATCATCTTTAAGCCCGGCCTACATCCGCCAGCATCTGATCATAGAACCGACCAGCTTAGATTCAGCGGTCGACTCCAAGACCTCTGCGCGGCTACATTCAATTTTCCTTGTAAATGCAAGCAGCGAAATCGATCTGGTACATTTGCCGCCGAAAAGAAAGAAAAGGTCTCCTTTCCCAACACGACTTTCATTCGTAAGAGGTTGAGATGACGACGAAAAGATTAGTGCACATAGCGCACTTTCCTACGGAAAATTCCTAATGACGATAAATAAAAAAAAAATGTTTTCGACAGCCGCCGACAGAATATGCGATAGTTTCTTTCAAGTAGCAGGCGAGAAGAAGCAGAAGAAAGGAAGTTCTCATCATGTCCTGGTGTCTCTATGTCTCTCTTTCCATCCGTATCCTTGATAATTTTTGAACCCATAGTCGGATTCACGAATTTCCCGAAACTGAAAGTCGAGTGCTAAACGCGGTTGAGTTCTAAAACGCACAAATTATAACTTTCGTAAATGCACGGATTGGGTTTGGTTTAAGAAGTTTTTTTTCTTTCCGCAAAACAATTCTCCAAAGTAATTTCGTTTTATGGTTTCGGTTTCGATTTACGAACTGATTTTGATTAACGATGTTTAGTTTCACGATGTTTACGATGTTTACGATGTTTACGATGTTTTCCTCTATTTGGCATAGAGATACCAGCCTCCGTGTAGCATTTCGTCATCCTACCTGTAATTTCGGTTGTGTCAGCGTTACTATTTCGTATTAAGTAGGTCTAAACCTCATTTTTATGCCGCTCATAAACAAAGTTAAAACGTAAAACTCCGAATCCTGACTACTACCAGCTTCGTGTTTCCGTAAATGTCCGACGACTCCGAAGGTTCCCTACGCCCTAATGCATTCTATGCCGACACACGCATTCTATGTCCAATTTGTGGGCTCATAAATCAATAAAACTGGGTATGGTCTTTTGGATATTTGGATTCTCAGATATTAAAATTATTCAGTCATTAATCATTATTTAGAGATATTGATCAGAAATTAGTATTCTGCTAAAATACTTGACGCATTAAATGAGCATTGAAATCATGGGCGTTACTTCTATCAACTTTCATGGCGAATTAAACCACCGCACCTACATCACGGTATTTTACTTTCATACCCATAGTCATAGCACCAGGATTAACTCCAGTGACTTATACCAGTGTTGTGCTATAATTTTTCTTTCATAGTGTAAACCACGTTAGTTCCAGAAACACGCAAAAAAAAAAAAAAAAAAAAAAAGGGCTGTGGTCTTCGCGTCAAGGTTATGCGAGATCGAAAAGCAATACCAAACTATACACATAGGATAAATAAATAAATACGGAGGTAAACCCATTTACGTTGCCCTTTGGACTTAATGTCAGACTGCCTGACCGGAGAATTGAACCCACGACCTTTGAAACCAAGACCGGGTCCTGCAGCTGGTACCATGGCTCAGCGGTAGGATCCCGGTCTTTGGTTTCAAAGGTCGTGGGTTCAAATCCTCTCAGGCAGTCTGACATTTATGTCCAAAGGGCAACGTAAAGAGGTTTGCATCCGTATTTATTTAAACCTTCTCGAGTCCAGTTGGCTTTCCGTCCTGTTTCACAGAATCATGGGACCACATAAAGGCCACAATCTGCGTTGGAGATTTCACGCACTCCGCGCGAAGCCGTGGCCCCAGAAGGAGAGAGGGATAATTTTGCTAGATTATTACAATCGAAAATTCCCAGGATGTTTTACATGCCATAATCGACATGAGCTCGAGATATCACATGGCCCTTCTTTTTCCGAATATGCCATGGATGGCTGGGGCCAGGTTTGATCCAGAGACCACTTGCACATGAGCCTGTCGTGGTAACCATCGGGATATTTTGCTACTTTATAATATGCCTTGCTACAGCATCAACTCGCATCTGTTAACGTACGAACTGTTCCGTTTCATCCACTGTGAAGACATAATTATGTGAGGAATGTGAGTAATGAGATTTGTCATTGCTAATGACATTTGCGGAGTTGGTCAATAATCTGTATGGCGTAATGAGCAGACTTAATGAGGGTTCATGATTAAACAAACGAAGCTTCAATAATGCTGGCTATCAGAGCCGAGATCAGCTGTACCCCAGGAACACTCAGCAATAGGGCGAGCGGGTTCATTCTTGGCACGGTAGCACGGTAGCAAAGAAAAAGGGCGGACAGCTGACAATAAGAACGGATACGTGCTCTAACAAGTAGAAACAACCACTATAGCTTCAATAATGCTGACTATTAGAGCCAAGTTGTCAAGTTTCCATATCAAAATTCATAAAAATCGGTTCATTCCTACCAAACGTGCTCTCGCATTTTTGGAGCCCTAATGGTATGTGGACTATTGCCTTGAATAACATAAATTCTTTTATGCTTATTCGCTTCAGTTATGTGCATTTTACAGTTAGAGCGCATTTACGTAACGAGACCTTCTTGCTCATCGAATGCTATTTGTTAACCAAACAGAATTTATTTACGTTTGGTTCCAGTTTCTACTCAATGAAAACTTCAATACATTACAATATGAAGGTATTATAAGTAACAACCAGGATAAAGAGCAGAGTGCGTAATTTTAAACATTGCTTTAACATTATTGTTATTTCTCGCTATTGCCAGAATTTGCGATTCTCGTGCAAAAAAAAATGCTTCTAGCAGTGATAAGACGACAGTAGAATAAACAGCTGCTCGCAGTGAGAATTCAGAATCCAACATGGCGTCCATTTCGGGGTTATCGAATCGAAGATAAACCATCGAATCCTGGCAGTCAGAAATCAGTTCGTCGTCTTGTACTACAGTAAAAAACATTTTCTTGTTGTGATAAATCGACGCTGTCATGTTGCACGCATTGTACATCGTCTCGCGAGGAACGAAGAGAAGATCTGCCTCCGCGATGTTACCATGGTTACAACGTAAAGACTACTCGAAATCCGTATTCTCCGGAAAAGGTGAGAAACAGCCGTCAGATTTCGCGTTAACCAAATAAAAGCTAGTGAGCGAGAGAATTGTCGTTGCGTAAACCCGCCCTGAGGGCACGTTTACGCAACCACTCGCTTTTGCATTCTCGCAGCTAGAAGCTAGAAATCACCTGCAATTCCAACATGGCGGCGGTTTTATGTCTGCCGCCTCGCAACGAAAACAGCAAATAACGTGAGTTCAGAAGCGTTTGGGAAAATTGTTTCGTCATGAGGAATTCTTTATATTATTGGCACGGATTACAAGACTGCAAGTATTTACTCAAACGATGTCGGATTTAGCTAATCCATTTAGCGTTGTTACCATGGCAATGTCACCTTTGCCATCGCGATTGAGTTCTAGCTGCGAGAATGCAAAGGCGAGTTGTTGCGTAAACGCGCCCTTACAGAAATCTGCGATGAATTCTGTGGTCTGCACCGCTGTATTATGACGTCATATCGCCTGATTACACCCTTCGTAGTGATTCGGATTTAGAAAAAAAAAACTTTTAAAAGTGTTGTGAAAAATTTGTTTCATAAGTTACGAGATCTTTCCAATACTACTTATACGAATTATGAATAATGTACGCTTCCCCAATTTCAACTCAACATTTTGTAATCACGCAAGCAGAACAGCGGAGTTTGCTTCACAGTTTTAGCTGCAAAATAAGGGTGAAAACTTAATACCATTAAACCTAAAGCTAAAACATTTTCCGCAAGTTTGCCCCCCTCTTGTGGAGAAAAGAATAAGAAAGGAGTGAACAGAACAATGTAAAGATGAACTCGGAGACTTTATCCAAAGTGTTTGTCTGGAATTAATTAAAAACGTTTTCACAATTTAAATTTTAAATGTACGATTTAATTAACGCCTGGTGGTTTAAGTGCCCAGTCTCAAACAAAACAAAAAAATTACGAGCACCCGCCCGCATCAGCAAATGCGATTCTCACGAAACCAACTTTGCGTCTGAGTAACTTCCAATTAGAAGAAAATTGTTTAGTCATCAACTTAGATCCTTAGGTGACTAAGCGAGTGTATTTTTCTGTTAGAAATGTTGGGATTTTATTATGAAAGCTTTAACTAAAACAGTGTTTTTTGGATTATGGTTATTTATGTAAGATAACCGTAATGAAGTACAAAAGGGGTACTAAACATGGTTCACATTAATCAATGAAGACCTGACAATGGAAAAACCTAATTTGTTGGACTATCTGAAGCTAGATAAAATTTCATTCCCGTAAATGTTTGTAATCGTATTTAATCAAGTTTATAAAAAGGTGTGACTATGGAATTTTTGTGAATTTTGTGAATTTTTGTGAATTTTGTGATAAAAATGGGTTAGCGAAAAGAATGAGTTCATTTACTGTGGTTACAAAGAAAAGAAAGAACTAAATCTTAAGGCATGACAATGAATACAAATAATTTGATCCAATATGGAAAGGAAAATAAAATCTCCTTCCCATAAATGTGTAATCTAATCTAATCAGGTTTATCAAGGTGGGAATATAAACTTTGGTGAAATTAATTGTAAAAATTCGTTATTCGCAGATATTAGCTTTTCGGGGCGTCGGTTGAACGTCTAACTGGAAAATCGTCTAATGGGATAATTGTCGAATTTCTGCATAAATAAAAAATCTGGGAAATCGTCTAAACGGAATATCGTCTAATGAAAAATCATCTAAACGGAATATCGTATAATGGATAATCGTATAATTGATAAAAGACTAACTGGATAAACGTCTAACTGCGGTTTCTGATGTTATATGTATAGCCGCGGTGAGCGTGGTAGCGCGAGCGAGACAGGGACATTAGACGATTTTCCAATATACGAATTTCTAGTTAGACGACTTTCCGTTATACTGTTATTCGGTATACGTTTTTCCAATTATGCGATTTTCCAGTTAGACGATTATCCCTCGCCCCGGTTTTTCGATACAAATGGGTTAGCAAAAAGAATTAGTTCATTTACTGCAGTTACAAAGAAAAGAACAAACTAAATCAATTAGGGCATGACAATGAATACAAATAATTTGTTCCAATACAGAAAGGGAGATAAAATTTCCTTCCAATAAATGTGTAATCTAATTCAATTAGGTTTATCAAGGTAGGAATATAAAATTTTGTAAAAATTATTTGTAAAAATTCGCAATTCGGTGATACTAGTTTTTCGATAAAAATGGGTTAGCAAATAAATTAGTTCATTTGCTGTGGTTACAAAGTAAAGAAAGACTAAACCAATTGAGGCATGAAATAAAAATAAAACTAATTTGTTAAAACTAGGAAAAGAAGATAAAATTTCCTTCCCATAAATGTCTATAATCGAATTTAATCAGGTCTACCAAGGTGGGAATATAAAATTCTGATGAAAATAATTTTAAAAATTCTTTATTCGTTGGTGTTATGTTTTCGATAAAAATGAGGTGGCAAAATTAATTAGTTCATTGACTGTGGTTACTAAAGAAAGAAAAAATTAATCACAGTTTTCTGGCTTCTAAGGGAACTTATATTTTTACTTTGTTTCGTTGAGGTTCGAAACTAGAGTTTATTGTTTTTTTTTACGCTATTAGAGTATTTTCTTTTATTGAATTTACTGCTTTCTGTTTAGTCGATAATAATAAAACAAAATGTTAAGTACAATAAATTAATAATGACCTACCTAAACAAACCGAGCTGTGCTACAAAAACGTAAAACGCTACATTTTGGCTAAAAACATGACCATTTTCGAACGAAGATAACAATAAAATGGGGTGTAGGCTTTTTACTTTTGACGAAGCTTATTGCGATGTTGTTCTTATTTTCGCTTGAAAACCGCAGTGTTCTAAGTTGCAACAGAGATTTTGTGTATTTTTCCTTTTGAAGAAATGCTCCTTATCTTATCCCTTGAGGTCATTTCCCATCTGGGCCATCTAAGAGTTTCATGTAGGCATCTACATAATCCAACTCAATAAAACAGTTTGTGCATGAGAGCTACTTGCTTACAGTTTATCTCCTTAAAACGGAAATGCAAATTGCCCCTTCTTTTCTCATAAACATATGCCACATATCTAGCATACATCTGACATCCTGGTTTGGCAGTCATGGAAAAGACATGGCTTAGGACTATGACCATTTTATGCTCATTAACAAAGAAATAGACATGGATAACAGTTTGGCATTTAAAGCTAGCTTACACAAAAAATTATTCGTGGCAAAATGTAAACTTCTTTCGTCTACGATACGAAAAAGCTGTAATGTATGAGCAGGTTTTCACACTTGTGCGAGTTACAACATTAGGAAGTAACAATGGTTTAACACTCCTTATCACCCAACTTTTGTAACAACCCTTGTTAAACCGATGCTGTTTAATGCCGTAACGTCGCGGTTGCTACATTCCTCAACAATGAGCTACAATGGTTACAAACGTATCCTGCATAGTTAACCAGTGTACTTCTTAAGCCTACCTGTCATGCACGCATCGTTCGCTTTTATAATGCAGACTTGCCTTCTTAAAACGTCACAGCAGTTTCATCGTCAGCGTTGTTGCTCGACTCTAAAGTGGCCCACAAGAGGGCAAGGGATATCGGCGAGGATTTCGAACTGTGATTGGTTCTCGTCAACACGTGATATCTCTATTTTGACTACTGAACTCGTGTGCCCGTAGCTTGGGTTGTGGACTTCAAGATAAACATGTATAGAGTCGATCAGTCATTATTACGTTATAACAATTGTAATGCTGTGCGCTTTTCCACCTCCATTATTGTTACTGCCATTGCCAGTTGCGTCAGTCACCAACTAATACTCTAATATTAATATTTCAGTATTAATACATCTTAATATTTGGCGCACCAACATGTCTTTCCTGGTGAGACCTTTTCGGCTATGTCCATCAGAATTCCTCAAACTCTTTTCCTGGACTCAGTATTATCCCTAAGCCATTTTCCTTTTTTGGCCTCTACTGATTGCCGTCCTTGATTTATTCTAGAAGACAATGCGGGAATGGGCAAATATTGCAAGTTCTTCTGGGTGCCATACTCAATCCACGGTTCTTCAGTTTCTGTGATGCGTGGAAATGCAAATGAAGCTTTGAAAACCACGTCCGAATCTTCTGTTTTAATAAGAACTTTGCTGCATCCTTGTATAGCAGCGTTCGATGCATGTAGAAGAAGCTTTCCATCATCTTCAACATGCGATGATGGTGATATTGAAAGTGCAAAATACTTCAGTTTGCCCTGGCTTACTAATGAAACTAGATGAGTTGCCAACTTATTAGGAGTTCCTCCTTATTACTGTCTTCGGTTAAACATTGTTTAAAGTAGTGTGAGACCTTCACTCCAGGTGTGACTACAATCCTTTCACCAGAACCCTTAGACTTGCAAGTTTGCGACTTTAAACTTCTGTTGAAGTACCAGTCAAATACAATATCCATTTTACTAACTGTTTCTAATATCATATTTTTGTAGGCACTTATAACGCCTTCAATGTATTACTGAAATTATACTTGTTCTTGGGGTCAACATGCGTACAAAGGTAAATCAATGATTAGGGGGGGGGAGATGAGGCTTAATGGCGCGTCGATAGCTTGGTCATTAGCGCTAACCTCAGTCACAGTGCAGTGGTCCGGGTTGCCACTGCACCACACATTACAGAGATATTATTCAAACCCCTAATCTAAATCTTGTCATACATCTGTACCTCCTGCAAAAATTGAAAAACACCGGACAGGAGGACAGACTTATCGCCCAATTAACGCACAATGTCATGCGGAAGATGGAAACGACGACGAAAACCAACAAGATGGCAACAATCAACAAGGAAGTGCCGGACCGTAAGTGGCCGCCGACACCAATAACATTCAGGAGGGTCAACCCCCCGCAAAAGGAAACAGTGAGTAAGTCGAGTCGAGTGGTGCCAGTTGCATCAAACCACTTGGCATTCGAGCAGGTGCAGTGATTTCACTTAATGAGCTGCAGGGTTTTTTTTGAATACAAGATACAATGTCAGCTTTATTTCAATGCAGACGTAGACCACCAAATAATCAGAGATTTCGAATGCATCTCAGTGTGGAAAGAAGACAGATGATGGCACAGGTTCACACCTCTTTGAACTATACTTCCAGACGTAAGCAAACATTGCCAGGAACTGGTTACGTGTAGGCCTAAGTGCAAGGAACGATGTGCACATTGTCACTGTGTAAAAGCTGGATTCTAGTGCATTCTTTCGTGCACATGCGAAGGTCATTGTTCAAGAATGGATGAATAATGACAGGAACTGAATATATTGACACTACTTCCAAATGTTAAACATCTCATAGTTTACACTTTTTAGTGGGACACATTTAATGTTAACCATTGTAATACAAGTAAAAACTTAACCTAACATAATGAGCTGACTTAACCAATAATCTAACCAGATCGTTAGCGTTAAAACTATACCCAACCATTATATTCAAAGCAAAGTTGCTAATGTAATTTCGTTGTTGAGAATAAATAGTATTCATAAATGAAAATTATTATTATTAGTATACCGTTCATTGTTTACTTACAGTTTACAAGTATACTAGCCTAATTAAAGCAACATACCGCCTGCCTTATAACCTTCCGCCTGCCTCACAACACCCGCGCGACGATCACATCCACGTATTTACCACAGCTAAGATCAACTGAGACGGTAGCTTCGTTCCTCGCAGCGAAAAACGTAGCTACTGTCTCAATTGGCATTGCGCCTAATAGACCAGCCAGCGTGAACGCATTGATTGTGTCGTCACAAACCGGAATGATTCTCGTATTTTAAAATCACAATTTGTCATTTTCTAGGCTAGTGTCTTATAATTTTGCTTCGGCGATCTATTGGAATTATTAATTTTAATTTTTACCGCATTAATCTATTAGATTTTAGCTCTCATGGTAATTATTAGAAAATTAGTAGATGTACACGCACAGATGAAACGTCATTATTATTGTACGCGCGAAATGCATGATTTAGTGTACGACCCGTCACTAAATATAGTTAACAATATTCAACAGAAAATCTCCTAGACGCCACATTTTAAAACGGTTTTTTTAGCAAGGGAAAGACTAACGGTAAGGAAATAGACCTTTGGGGCCGTATTTGATGTGGAGGATCGAGAAAAATGGCGCTGGTAGGTATATCCCTTAATATGTAAGCATACCATAGCATCCATTCTGCAATTGTAGTGATTTTCCAACAATGTAACATTTTATTCTGGCAGTAACAAGTAAAGGAAATTACAAGAAATATGGAAAAACCTCAAATTTCAGCAATAAAACGAAAACTATTATATTTATAGCAAAATATGTAGGTACCTTGATTACAGATAAAAAAATTAGCTTTAAAATGGGACCCTTTTCATTGAAATCCGTTCATTAGTTTCTGAGATATGCGACTTTAAAGAATCTGTTTGGTGGTAATTTTGATGACGTAATCGTTTCTGAGGTTGTCTCCCGGCTGATTTGCAGCCTTTGATATGTATTTATTCAACACTTAAAGTTTGATGCTGGTATCCAGAAGTGAAATATTTCTCTGCTTATTCCGCGTACTATTCCGGCCTCTATTGTTACTGTGTAACCATCTCGGGCTCATATCATATGAGCGCTTGAAGTTGACCCCTTTTATAATTCTGTTACGCATAGTTGTATTTTTTTTGGCTCCAAAATTTAAAATTTTAAGGTCGTCATGCTAGATACAAGTACATGTTGTATCCCAGCAAGGTATTCCTGAAACACCATTTTCTACTCGGCATACATTTGTTTAACATAGGTAGCGGACCCTGATGTTATCAAAATCAATTGAGAAGTTTCAGCACTTTTTACAGATAAGATATAGTTACAGCCAGTTTCGTGTACAAATAAAAACCACACTACGTTTCGGGAAGACAACCTCACGTCTTCAGGTAAAAATAAAACACTAAAACATTAAAAAAATTCATGGCAGTATTTGCCGAGTCACCAAGTCTATAAAAACAAATCATTCAGGCATGGTCAAGGCCTAAAACATTAAAATTATTAAAAATATTAAAAATATAAAACATACCAAATGATACTGAATGGTTTGTTTTTATAGACTTGGCGACTCGGCAGATACTGCCATGAATTTTTTTAATGTTTTAGTGTTTTATTTTTACCTGAAGACGGGAGGTTGTGCTCCCGAAACGTAGTGTGGTTTTTATTTGTGCACGAAACTGGCTGTAACTATATCTTATCAACATCAATAGCTATGGGTCTGTTACTTTTTTATTCTAGGCTTCAATACTGACGTCGCTAATTTGTTATCCAATCATGGGTAGAGTAACATACCACCACGCTATCAGACGAGGACCACCAGCCAAATGTGGTCCCCATCTCTTCTGGGAGATATTGACAAGGTTCAACGCAAATTTACAAAAAGCTAACGTAACTTAAAAAAAACCTATCCTATGCAGAAAGGTTGGAAAAAACTAAACTCGAGTCCCTTGAACTACGCAGGCTTAAAGCAGACCTATATTTGACGTTTAAAATCGTTCGGGGTTTTTTGAATGTTGATCTTCCCTTTATCGACCCTACTCCGTGCCGGACTACACGCGCACATTCATTTAAACTGGCAATACAATCGGCTTATTGTGACTGCAGAAAACACTTCTTTTCACTTCGAGTTATATCTGTGTGGAACTCTCTTCCTGACGAAGTGGCCAGGGCTCGTTCCCCGGCACACTTCAGGTCCATCCTTGGTAAGTCTACGGGCTTTTTTGAAACGACCAGAATTTTTTAAAATAGAGACTAAAGAATGAATTAGGAGAAAACTTCTACGGGTCCCGTATAAGTGGCTTGCCCTTCTGGTAATCCTGCTGTTAATCGGGCAAAATTTTTATTAATTATTATTTATTTATAACTGGTGTCTGGTTTCAGTTGATTTCACAAACTCAGGTAGAGTAACCTATCACGAGCTGCCAAAACTGTCAGTTGTTCCACTGACCCTAGACATAAAATTGTAAGCCCATATAGCGATTAATTGACATTGTTTACGTTTGTCCTAGAAATATTTAAAAAAAAAATCGTAAAACAATTAAGTAGCTTCCTGGAACGATCGACGCACTGAACTAATTGGGGTTTAGGAGAGCGTGGCCTTGCAGGTCTTACGGTCTACCAAAAATTCTCAATTATAAAATGCATCTTTTATTCGTATATTTTTGGATTGCATAATCAAAAACACTCGAGGGGAACAAACTCTCCAGTTAATTTTCCATACGTTTGGCTACCTCTTATTATTTTCAGCTGACAACAACATCGTTCTGCGTCTCGGTGAATGGCAATAATTCCAAGCAAAATTGATCTACATCATTATAACAAATAACGTAATTAGTTGGGTGATTAATATAATCATTTCTTTATCAACACTTTCATGCAGATATCTTGTCGTTGAATTACAGTTCGGTGGAACACAGAATATTTCCTATAAGCATTAGGCCTAATTCTGTAATGGCCAACATAACTATAACATAGCTCAGATTTCAACACGTGTCACACGCATGAGAGTCAAAAACCAAGAGAGATAAAAAAATAAGAGGAGTGCAAACGTCTGGAAAATAATTAAAGGGTTTAACGAGCGTTAACCACTCCTGGTCATCTGCCCGAAGCCCTAAGGCCCTATGTCTGCAACAGCCAGATTCCCAGGCGGTCACCCACCCAAGAATCAATTAAAATAATTGGGGAGAAAATAATTGGGGGGGGGGGAATAATTGGGGAGAACAGCAACAAAACACAAGGAGCAGGCACACCGGTTACATTTAAAGAATTTACAATAGACTCAAATAATAAAAAAAATTGAATATTGTTGTCGTACTAGATATAACGACTAGCAAAAATGAGCATTGAGAAGTGTAACACACAACATTGTTGGCACATGCATTGTCGACGGTTCTAGTTCCACAAGAAACACACTAGTACTCGGCAGCTTAACAACGAGAAAAACTGGCAGAGGGCAGATAAATGAACCGAATTGAGGCAGAATGAAAGTGGTGGTGGCATGGGGCTTGGAGTACCACCCCGTAAAAATAAGAGGAAGAATTAGCAAACAAAAACGAACTCGTTTGACTGTTTGGGGCAAGGTGTAACTAAACCAAAGGAAAAACGGGACAGGTTTTACGCACCATTATGCCAATATGTTGCTGCCAATATGTTGCGTTACTACTCGTACCTACGGAACTTAATGTATAGTAGTGGACATCTAATTTTGAACACTTTCCAACGCCGTGCTGCATTCTGCGTACGGATTAATCGTTTCTGGTAGACGCGATTGTTTGAGCAAACATTGAGTATAGCTTTGTCGTTACTTTCCATTGTTTAAATAGATCAATGTTGCATTGTTTAGGTAGTTAGAATGAGGCAACTTTCGCACATAACAATATTAAAAACGTAACGATTAAGTTTTCCCAGGAAAAAGAAATGCATCAATGTTTGTTGCAACAACACCATGGATGTCCACTACCACAGTACTTGCACCGTCAGATAATTTTCTACGCTGGATGGTACTCAACTCCCCGTTTCTCTCCACATCAGTAACGACCAGCAGATTTTTTTTCTTTGAGACTTCTTTCAGCCTCGACCCACATCCCAACTCCAGCCAAACCGGGAAAGCTAACTAAGCTGTCCTTGCGTGTCCCGCTCTCAAGGACCCAGGTCATCTTCCGTTGTTTATTGAGACGGAACGGCTTACCTTTCTCCCATGAAATGGTCTCGATAGGATAACCCGCGTACGGGCAATGGATGATAATGGTGTTTCCAGCTACCACGCTCTTCTTGCCCATTGGCCGGATGAACGGTCGTCCTGCGGGAAATACGAGAAAGATATAAAGTTAGACGGAGTGTCTCTGGAGGGACCCTCGCCGCTAGCGAGCCTAAACTCTCCACCGCCATCCCTACACCTATTTCCTCTGGTTTATTGATTTCTTAGACGTAATTAGACTGACTTGGATCAACTGGGAACAGGAAATGAATCACGAACACACACACATACAAAAAAAAAAAAAGGCCGCAAAAATTAACAGATGTCACCAATGTCCTTGAGTATTTAAGACCTTAAAGTTAGGAACGGGAAATTGCGATAAGAATCAAAATTAACTGAGATATCGCCAGGCGCACATTCGGATTGAATTTCTTGGAAACTACAGGTTGAAGTAGTTGCTCCAACCAGCCGAAATCATTACAGGGTCAGTTTCATTTGAGTTTCATTTAAGCATTTTACTGCGAAACCGTTGAATACAGCTTTGTACGTGAACTAACGATATCGTCCTTTCACATCATTAAAAAATCATGACTATAATTTGTTATTCAATTTAAGTGCTGTCAAAAAAGTGTCGCATATGTATTATAATATGCGAGTTAATATATGAAAAAAAAAAACACTTAACCCCAAACAATGTATACAAAAGGTTTTTTCAACGGATTCAGGCTCCATTTACTTTAGTAAATAACATACTAAACGTCGAGTTTAATCTTACCACCGGAAACGGGTAATTTCCGAAATGGCATCCAAGATGGCTGCCGTGAGCCTAAAATGCATATATCTCGAACACTATTAAACGTCGAAAGGTGGTTTTGGTATCAAACTCAACATTTTAGGCCCAAGGAATCCGATGAAATCAATTAAACTTTTATCAGCTAATTTCGTATTGTCAATTAATCGTTATGGGATTCCAAAGACTGACATAAATTCACAAAATTCACGGAAAGGACTTACTGGTTGTTTTTTCTTTATCGTACATTGGCCAGTCGACAGATTATTTTCATTTTTTTTTTTACTTTATAAAGGCACCAATAATACGTATAGTTTGGTTACCAAACCGTACTTTAGGCTCGAAGTGCGTTTTGTGGTATAAGGAAGGTTTCTCAACACGTTCAGGGTCTTTTTGGTTTAATAAATTCGAATCTAATGGGTGACAGTTTGGCACCCATGAGGAATTTGAAAAAAAGGTCAAAATAGGCCAAATTGTCCGAATAGGCCAGAGGTTGTTACCTGGTAATCCCTCCCCCCACCCCCACATCCTATGGATGGATTGGTGAATAGTGGACGAAATTTTGCGATATTTATCGAAACTAGACCTTTTTGATAGTATGTTGTAATTAGTACCGAGCCATCACCATCATCACCTGTTAATATTGAATTTGTTTATGACGTACTAATATTGAGAATATTTGTTAAGTGGAACTATTAGAAAAATAAGTGCCCAGTTTATCGACTTTTATCGATTAAGCATTGATTTTCATCGAAATGCTACATTTTTCGAAAATTAATAACTTTAAAGCACTCGGCAAACACTTGGTTAACTGATTTATTAATACGCTTCGATGAAAATTGGGATTATTTTTTATCCAACGCGAGTTAGTTAAGGTGCTTACGTCAAATAGGGACCATCCGACAGCTATTTGTGTATACCCTGTTGAGGAAGGTATACCAAAAAGTAACAAAGAGAATCCCTAACATACATAGACGAGCTTTTTTAGTCTCACAGGATAAAAATCATTCTCACCTTTTAGTTGGGCCTAATTATATTCATTTATGCAAATTATACAGCCTTCTGAATTACTTAAAAGTTGAAAATTATCATAAATTAACCACTCAATTTCGTAACGCAGTATATTAAAAAAAAAGCTGTAGCACGGTTCCTACTGTACGTATATAAATGTTTCCTTAGCCTGGTTAGGTAAAAAAAGGTTTCTAACTTTCAGTCAAGCCTACAATTATATCTGTTTAGATTTATAGTTACTTTAACTCTCGGGAATGGGTACTTTATGGGTACTTTAACTCTCGGGAATTATTATAAAAGGGTGGTCAAAAAATAGCTGTGGGACTGTCACTATTGACACTTCGTTGCAATCATTCTTCAACTTGTTGGATAAAAAAAACAGCCCCACATTTAATTCAAACACAACTATATCCATTTAGGAAAGGTGTAATGAGTATTTTAAACTCTGTAATTATTATAAATTATAATACCCAACAACTCCTAACCGCAGGGTGAACAAAATCACTGCTCTGGAACGGTTCTGGCATGTCACGCTAAATGAGTAAAAGGGGAAATTGGTTTTTGTATAGTGGTACTAAAACCAAAATTCCCCTTTTACTCAAGCCTAATTATGTAGTAACAAAAGCACCTTGAAGTTGGTAATTATGTATAGGTTATCAGCCACCTTTCCGAGGAGTGAGATATAACAATGTCGAGGCCCACAGGGCCGAGCCATTGTTGTATCTCTCCGAGGAAAGTGGCTGATAACCTATTTAAACCCAATTTCACGCTCTTAGTCCAACGACAATAGTATAGCACGCACACAACAAAGGATGAATCGTGCCGACGTTCTTTTGCTGAAAAAGGTCGACAATGCGACAAAGATGTCATTGTTGACAGCATTGTTATTCCTTCTTTAGTGAAAAGTTCTGTGCTCTTGTTTATTGATTGTAACTCGATTCCGAAGTGCCCCATCGCCGTTCATACCACTAAAACTCGACGACGAGCAGCCCCTTCAGACAGCTTCTCTTAATTTATTTTTAGGAGAAGTTGTTTGAAGGGGCCGGTCGGCGTTGAGTTTCTACGGTACTGAATCATAAATAACTTTTACAGTTCAGTGTCATAATGTTTTCGTGCTAGAAGAAAAAATGAATAATAAAACGAAAGCATTTTTTCCTAGCTTAAGGAAAACAAGTTCTTCATGGTGCTGTTCTTAATTTTAACGGAGACTGTAACGTCCTTTTTAACATCTGCAGAAGCATGGTGTTCTTAAATTCATAAGCAGGCGTGATATCCAGGCGTGATATCCGAGAGCAGGCGTGATATCCGATATCACTCTTCCTTTTGCATCTCAGTCCTGAACCATTGTTGCAATATCGTCGTGCTCCATTGTTAAAGGAGGACTGAGATCGTGAAATTGGGTGATAATTCAAATTACAACCAAAACTCCTCGACTGGGTATGGAAAAAATTGCTTGTGGGACAGTCCTTATTCAAAAAATCAATTTTTCTTCAGCTCATTGGATAAAAATCGTTCCTAACTTTCGTCCAACCCTTATGTCCATCAACTTAGTTAGGATGGTAACCAAGGTGCTTTAAAGTTGTAAATTATTTTTTAAAAAAAGGAACCTTTCCATACCAAATTGATAACTAATCGATAAAATACGGTAAACCAATCCTTTATTTTTCAATGTAACAAATTTTTTCATGATCATTATATCATAAAGAACTTTAAAAACACTGTTAACATGATTGCACGGTACTGATTATGGCGTCCAATGGGTCTATATTCGATGAATAATCGATAAAATTTGATATACCCATTATTAATACCCGCATGAAATATCGGGGGGTGCTAGGTAACCGCTTCTGTCCCACGGACTATTTGTCCTACTTCGACCTTCAAACGCATTTATTCAAATTGCTCCAGGGTGCCACGCTGGTAATCAAAATCGCACCGAAACCTTTGAGTAACCTTCCTTAAACTCCAAAAACCGCTTCAGGCCAAAATTGCAGTTTGGGAAACAGACAGTTATGTGCATTATTAGCGCCTTGATACAATAACAAAATAAAATGAAAATAACCTGTATAGGCAGGCGAATGTCCAATCACAAACAACAAGCAATAAACCCTTTCCATAAATTTTTGCCAGCCAATTTTCCTGAATTTATGTTATTCTTTGGAATCCTATAATGATTAGTTGACGATAATTAATAACTGATGCTAATATAATTGATTCCATCGAATTCCTTTTGTCATAAAGTGTAGGATTAGACATAAAAATCATCTTCATGTTTAAAATTGTTTGAGTTGTATCCATTTTAAGCTCCTGGCATGCATCTTGGATCCATCTTGGAAAATTACTCGTTTCCGAACGTCAGATTAAAGTCCACTTTTATTTACAAACGCAAATGGAGCCAGGATCCGATTTAAAACTTTTAGTATCATTTTTTGTGCAAACTATATTTTATTGATTCGTCTATAACGGATTCCTAGAGGCCAGTACGCTTTTTAGGAAGTAAATTATCCGGGCATTTTTATTTGGTTTTTATATATTTTTTAAATATATTTTAAAAACACAATAGGAAGTATGGCCTAAATATGTTATTCACCGTGTTTTGACAGTGTAAAATTAAAATGGGAAAAGTTTTTCTGCCATGTTTCATTTTACACAATATTTTTCAAAAATCTCCTCTCAATATTTTTTAATACACTTGGTTTACTTTCTGGTTTCTTGATTGATTAGATCTAACTGTGCAGTACCGTTAAATAAAAACTCATTTTTGTTATATCGAGGGTCTTATTCACAACCATGTATAAAGTTAGGTATTACGGAAACTACTGGATGGTTTTTTCATGAAACAAACGCTGAGTTGTTTATTTGATTGTCTACTTCTACCTTTATTGCATACTACGTTAACCGACTGAAAATAATTGGCCGAGCGATAAAAACGTAATGATATTTGATGATGTCTCGAGAACTATCGCATGGACTTTCATGAAACAAAACCTGGATTGCTTATTACGTTGTATACTATATTTCTATCTTTATTTCTACCTTCCAATAAGGCAAAACGTAATGATGTCTAATACGGACATGGGATATCCTACTTTAGCCTATCACTTATGTTCGGTAAATTAAGATGAAAATCTCTTACATTATCCTGACTGGCAATGACTAGTGTGAACTTTGCCAGGGTCTCCTTTCTAGTCACCGACAGGAAACTCCTTCAGACAATAAGACATATTGCAGGAAGCATTTTTGCAGGAGGTACAGATCTATGATAAGATCTAGATTTGGGGTTTGTATAACACCTTTGTGAAATGTGGTGCAGTGGCAACCAGGACCACTGTACTGTGACTGAGGTTGGTGTTAATTACCTTCCTGTCGACGCGCTATTAAGCCTCAATCTTCCCACCCAATAAGACTGAGCCCTGCTTACTGGTAAACCATGATGACCAAATATTGACGGAAGGATTTGAATGGAACAAAAGTATCATTGCATGGAATGTTTACTATTACAGAATATGAAAGCACTCAGTAAAAAAAAAGTATTCTACATAAGAACACTTTAAGATAACCTGAAAAACCACTGAAATCGTATGACGTCTTGAGAAAATAAATTCGCTGGTTATCATGGTTATATTGTGTATCTGGTACGTTTTAATTGCAAATCCACTACAAAATACCCGCCGAGCGAGCAGTAGCTCATGGTATTTGGCAAACGTCTAAATAGACTACAATTAACAAACACTGGCAGTTTATCACGGTTACCCGCAATACAACCTAAACATCAATAGCCGGCAAAGGAACATGTTAAGGTATCATTTCCCACTTAACAAAAAAAAAGTTTGGAAGGGTATCCGCTTCTTATGTTATATGAGCCAACCAAAATTAGTTCGTGGACAAAACGTTATGATAACTCTAAAATCTGGTCCATGTATTTGTAGAAAACAAAACAGCGCCCTTCTGTAATAAAATAAATAATGAGAGGTAAAATAAATTGTTTCTTTAAAAAAATATATCCGTAGACAAACCGTGTTAATTTTATGTTTATTAATTTATCAATAAATTAATAACCAGTGTTCACCCCCCCCCCCCTCCCATTACAACAGTTTCATACTTGACTTTAAAAAAATACTGTCTTGTTTTGCGTTTTACTGGCGCGTGGTGAGAAGCAATATTGCGAAACAAAGGAACTTCTCATCCGAGTGAGTTTAACTATAATATTTTTTGAAGCTAAGCTTCTATCGGCTAGCAAGCGAGGTCGGCATTATACGATTGCTCCTTATCCTCGATTCTCTCATTACCCTACCTTATCTACTCTGCGCATGCACGGACTTCGGCTGCTGACGTCATTTAATAACTCGATGGAGTTACGTATTTGTGATCTCTGACGTCACGTATTTGACATCTTTGAAACCAACATGGCTTTCGTTCTCGATCCGACGAATGAATGCAACTCTGGACTAACAAACTAGTGTATACTTATCTTAGTTTTCTTTTCAACACGTAAATGAAGGTACCATAAAAATGATGGCTTTAACAGTGGTTGAAAAGTAAATTGGTGTTTCCGTCTCATAATTACTAAGAAGAAAAAATAGATTTCAGCAATTTGAACCAAAAGTATCTGATATCTACCTCAAAACAATACTTGTTAAGGATTCCCGCCAAGCTTTTCGGCCATGTGAAGCCGTGATATCGAACGCAAGCTCTTTCGCCAAGCTAATCCCACTGACTAAGACTTCAAACGTTTAATGAAATAATTGAAAATTGCGCAGTATAAGCAATTTTCGTATATTTCATTTAACCTTCGAACTATTATTCGGCGGGATTATTTTGGCGAAAGAGCTTGGCGTTTGATATCACGACTTCAAACGGCCGAAAAGCTGGCGGGAAGTGTTAACAAGTTTTGGTTTGGGGTAGATAATATTGTACGAAAAGCTGTATGTGACTGGTTTGAATTATGTTGAAAAAGGATTATTATGCATTAGAAAAAAATTCATGATCTGGCTTGCGTTTTCATCACTATTATGTAAGCGGTTAATCTTGAGTCCTGCAAGTATTTTATGAGCGGCTACGTTTTCCTGGAGGGGGCGGCATTATTCGACGGCCGCCATTGTTTTTGTAACCATCTTGGATACCAACAAGGCACTCTGCTACCAAAAACATACAACTGATTATCTGTGCCTTTCTGGGGCGAACTCAAGATAGGCCGCGGACACTATAAAATTCTTGTTTTGGAGAGTGGTGACATTATACTCACCCACCTTCATAGTTGGACAACAAAAAAACGTCCCACTGACAAAATCAACAGCAAAACATTTAATTCATTTGTATAAGAAATATCACTTCGAATACTGAGCTGAAAGCACAGGATATCCACAAAATAACTCCCTGATTACAAAAATGCATAACTTCTTTAAAAAAAAAAGGCCAATTCACATTCGGTTTGCACTGAAAGGTAGGAAAGCTCTCCACGTTTTTTGTAGTAGTGTCATTGCCAATGATCGGCATTAACAGCGCTTCAGCATGACGTCATAAAGAAAATGACGTCGCCCATTGAGAACGCGCAAAATGTGTGGAGTGGTTGGTCGAAACCATTTGGCCAATCATACTATAAAGACGTTTTCGAACGATGTATGGAAGGGAACTCCCAGATATTTGTCCATAACAGGATAGTCAACAAACTTTCTTGCCACATGGTCTGTGTATAAAGACACAAGGTCCAATCCGTGCAGCTGTGGAGGCAATCCGTGCAGCTTTTGCGCATATTCCTTCCAAATCGGTAAGGCGTGCATCACGTGACTATAAATACCAAGGTTGTTTGTGTAGCACTTTGTTTACCGTCGACCTTGCATTTGTAGCTAATATGATGCTTGTCTTACCGATTTGGTTGGACTATGCGGGAAAGCTGTAACGATTTCCTCCAAACTTTCACCCGGGTCCTGTGCCTTTACACGCAGACCCTGTTGCAAGAAAATGTGTTAAACATCTGTGGGTATACCTCCATACATCGTTTGGAAACGTCTTTGTACTGTGATTGGCGAGTTCCGACCAGCCACACCGCACGTAGCGCTTTCTCATTGGGAGACACCATTTTCTGTATGACGTCATGCTGATGCGTTGTTGCTACCGATCTTTTGCAATGACGCTACTACACAAAACCTTGTAGAGTGTTTCTACCTTTCAGCACAAACCGCACGTGAATTGGCTTTTTTTTTAAAGAAGTTATGAATTTTTGTAATCGGAGAGTTATTTTGTGGACAACCTTTATATCAAATTGAAATTATCCACCGAATGCAAAAATATCTTACCAAACACATTCACTCGAGTCGCATCTTCTTTCATGCCGACTTTATTGCTGGCCACGCATGCGTATTTGCCCCCGTCTTCCACCCTGATGTCCGATATGTTCACGTGACTGACAGCGTTTCCCTCGTCGTTGGTCAGCGCACTCACGCGAAATTTGTCGTTAGATGGCAGCGACGAGTCGTCTTGTGTCCAAGTGACAGCTGGGAGGGGGCTGCCCGCAGCCACACATTTCAGAGCCACTTTTCGGCCTGGGTGGACCGTTTCTTCTGGACTTAAAGACAGTATGCTTGGAGGAATGTCTGCAAAGAGAGGAGAGAAAAAAAGAAAGGTATAGTTTTGAACACTAGGACTTTTTTCTTTGAATGTAGTAACATCAGAAAGATATGATGAACATCAGATAAGATATGTGAAGACTGAACAAAGAGTTGAGTCATTTGTTTTATGTAAACCGCCGTTAACCAATCATATTAGCTCACTCGTTAACATTTGTAGCCTGTATATTGAAATAAAATTCACCCTTGACTCGATTCGGAATCATAGCTTTTTATAGGATTTCCCACCTTACCAGCAAAGTCCTGTTACACAACCCAAATATGTATTAATCCGCAACTTCAGCGGATGTTTTGTATCGTTATCAATTACAGTTTGCACAAACCTATGTTTACAACAATGTAAAACCAATGTTTAAAACAATGTAAAACAATCAATCTGGTCGTTTAGAGCTCCTTGACGCCTGAACCACTTGACCATTAGAAAAGGCCTTATGGAAAAGGCACATCTACAGAGCCAGTGGCGTAACAAAGTGTTTCTGGGCCCATAGGCAAAATTTAGGGCCGGGCCCTCACCCCATTTATGCCCCCCCCCCCACACACACATCTTTGACCTTTTCGGCTGTCTTGGTCCGAATGGTCCAAATGATACACATACTGTACATTGTTTGGCTTAAGTTACCCAAACCACCAACAATTTTTCAGCCAAAATAAATTAATTACTTCGTAATGCAAACAAACAATAATGTTTGATAAAAATATTTATAAAAAAAAAACATGGCTCTGTGGTATTTTTTAGCATACTTTCCTGTCGAATTATTATAAGCTTTGCTTAGTAGCTACATTATTACACTTGTTAAATGGGAACTTGGACTTGCTTATAAAATATTTTGCTTTGAAAATGAAATTTACATATCGTAGTGAGTTCACTACTTGAGGCCCTTAAGGTGATACTTTCGACATGCTTTTCTCAATGCAAAAATTTCGATGTTGTCAATATTCTTATTTCGATGCCTGGTGGGCCCCCGAGTGGCAGGGGCCCGTAAGCAATGCTTACTTAGCCTACCTGTACGTTACGCCACTGTACAGAGCAATAACTATAAAATGAGCTAAGACCCAGCTTTATAAAACAAATAGTCTGACCTGTAGAGAGCGTAGCAGAAAAATGTCTCGCCAAGAAGAAAAGAACAAGCCAAAAAATGAAAATCACGATTCCAGCTCAAGTCGATATCTCTGAGGTGTCAAAATCGGAAATAAATAAAATTCCGGACACATGTTCACCAAGTCCAATAAAGCTTGTGTATTAAATTTGAGTGGAAAATATTGAAAGACAGTAATGAAAATAAGTATCGAAATTTCGGATTTAACATGGAAGGTCGAGGTCAATTATATGCTCAATCTTCGTGCAGAGGCTGGAAGACACATTACGTGGATGACACATTACGTTCAGCGTGTCATCTTTGAAAATTTTAATCGCGGGATGATTATAAGCAAATTTTATTGTAATTTAGAATATGCAGCACTAAAAATCTAAAATCTGATTTTAGTAATGCTTTGTATTATAACGTAAGTGCTAACGTTTGTAATCATTGAATTACGCTAGTAATTTCCTCCGATTTTTATAACATTTGGTCGAAAAAGTTAAGATAAAGCTTTCGTGTAAAAGAGTACATGAAAATCTGCTTTTCCATTCTTAAGCAATTTCGTGCGTACGAAAGGACATATGCACTGAATGAATAAAACCAGACACTTTTGCTTTGTGAAATGCAGGGGTGCATATCACCCCAATATCTACGAACATCGCTCACCCTCTCTCCAAAAAGAAAATTCCCCCATCCCTCCAAATATAAAATTTCCAGTGTTGCTGTTATAAATGGTGGTATTTATTGCTGCATATGCTAGTTGTGGAGTTCAGGGGCGGGAAGGGGGGGGGGGGAGCAGAATACCATAACTCCAGCTAAAATTTCAATGTAGTGACCCTAAAGGGAGTGATTTAAATCTCTCCATGGTAGAGGTTAAAAAAATTGCTTAGAAAAAAAAATCCCTCACCCCCAAAATGGCAATGATGAGTTGTTCCTCAAACCACCAACCTCACTACCCGAAAGCACCTCTGCTTTGATCCTAAAATATTCCTAATAAGTTATTGAACACGCAGAAATTCCGCCACCAATATTCAATCGCCCACGAACAGAATAATTTTGGATCGACAAAATATTTCACAGCCGGAACTACTGTTTTTCCCGAAAAGTTCCCTTCAATTCTTTTAAACGATAATTATGCGTTTAACTTGTTTGTGATCTCATGAATTAATTAAATTACAGTTGCGTTTGAATCGATGTACAAATTCAGTTTTATTTTATACCTTATTATTAACGATAATAATGTTGCTAATTAGGCCGTCGAAGTTTGCTCCTACAGATAAAACTCAATTTATGTTTTAATCAGTAATGAGGCATCATCATCATTATCTAATTTGTCACCGTAAAAAAATAAAGATAATTTCTGCTCTAACAATATTGAGCCAATTAAGCTTCACAGGAACTAGACTAAAAAGAAACCAATTCAGGTTCTAAAATAAGGTTTGATGAGGGAGAGGGGGGGATTGAGGTTTAATGACGCGTCGACAGCAAGGTCATTAGTGCAACCTCAGTCACAGTGCAGTAATCCGGGTTACCACTGCGACATACATTACAGAGGTGTTAAACAAACACCAAATCTAGATCTTATCATAGATCTGCACCTCTATATTGTGTGCGGGGAGCATCTTGAGTCCTGCGAGTATTTTATGAGCGGCCACATCTTCCTGGAGGGGGCGGCTTTAATCGATGGCCGCCATTGTTTTTGTAACCATCTTGGATATCAACAAGGCACACTGCTACTAAAAAAGTACAATCGATTATCTGTGTTCGTTCTGCGGAGAACTCAAGATAGGCCGCGGATACTATAGGTTTGATGATCATCTGCATAGGTTTGATGATCGAACAGAAAGAGGTGCTCGGTCCCATTAAATCACCTACAAAGACAGAAAGACTTTCTTATACTCAGCTGTTTGCTTTATTTTACCCTAATGTTTTTGTTTTTTTTTTTTTATTTCAATACCATACGTCCCCAGACCGTAAATCATATTGCGGGTTATGCCGTTTAACTACGTTCATCACTCGTGTGTTATTCACTGCAATCGTGTAAGCTTCTAGGGCAAGCCTTATTTTCTCAGTGTGTTCCGCATAAACAATTGGTGTTGCTAACATCATTGTCATGGTCCACTGATGTGGATTAAGTTGTTGCACTTAACAAGGGCCCCACCAGCAGATCCCTAACAGCATCCGACACTGTCCTAGGAAAACAAAGGAGCATGTGCCGCACCTAATGGCATATACTATCCCCCTATACACATCAACTACCGGATTGTAAATCGCTTGTTGTAGTGTAGCACATGTGGGTATTATTGTACTCACATTGGCGATCAGACCCCTATCATCAACTGGGTCCCTAGTTTTCTGGGATTTTTGACTGCCTGGGCCACCATTTGGAAGGGTTGGATGCAACCCTAATGTCAACTTTCCTTGCAATCTGCATGATTTCCGAGAATGTGCCAGGTAGGTATGGGATACAAGTCCAAACATTATGGAGTGGTGGTTTTGGGATGAAATGGGACATGCGTTCTTTGAAATGATCCTCTTTATCACCTTGGTAGGATATTCATTCCGAGTGTGTTTTACCCAAACCTTGTCTAATCGAGTCTGGGTTGTTGTTCTCGGGCACAGTGCTGGACGACTCTCTGAATTTCCCTCTCGAAGATTCCATGGAGCAAACTTGGTAGATGCGTCTAATGCTGAGTTTCAGGGATGAGTTTCAGGGATCTAAAACTCTGCGAAGGATTGAGGTAGTGTAAAGTATAGATCACCTTCAAGAAATAATCGTTCTTTACTGCAAGGTCCGGAAATGGTAACGAGCCGGCTTGTTTCTCGTAGCATTCAACCGTAAATTGGGGTGATGGGTGGAAAGAATAAAGGTCTTTAAAGGATATGATCGGTATCAACCACAGCTTTTAACCAGGCAAACAAATGGTCGTCCACATACCAGCTACAAAAATGTAACCGGCTCACAAGGGTAGAGTAGATGGTCCGACAAAGCAAAACCCAAATTGTCTATGTGGCGCACACTGAGAAAATTTGGTTAGCCCTAGAATTTTGCAAGATCGCGGTGAATAAAACACGAGTGATGAACGCAATTAACAATTTCCGGAAATGGAAAAATGAAACAGTTTTCAGTTTCCTTGCTGTTAAGTTGTTGCGGGTGCCCTGTAACTGTAATGACGTCACTTTACCAGATAGCGGAGTTGCTTTGACTCAGAAGCGTGTTGCTCCTTTTTATATACGTACATTTGTGATTTTATTGTAAGTAGCCTCTGTTTTATTCGATTGCTGATTTTTGTTTGTTGGTTCGAGGGTCTCAGAGTGCATTAATGTGTTGTTTCTATCGGTGAACAAGGTCGAAAAGTCTATAATGGGCTAAAAATTAAATTGGTTTTATGTTTATGTCACTTGCGGATTTCTAACTCGCCAGGGAGTTTCTTGATTTTATCCGACCCAATTCGCAAATCAACAATAATTAGGAAATTATATGAAGTACGGTATTTGGCCAATTCAGCCCACGTGTCAACAACACAAAGTGATGACTCAATTTTTGTCTTCTTAAGCTACTTCCTCTCTTATATTTCTCTGTTTTATATCATGGCAAAAATCACAAACTCTTCAAAACTAAAGAAGGAAAGCCCAATGGGTTTGGTTAATTTTAAATAAAAGAAACAAACCCATTTCCATTGCATTTGCGACTCACGTATCAGACTGCCGAAGCCCGAAAATGAACATTCAATTTTGTGGCCAACGGCGTAAGACTTACAACGCAGCCGTGTTGTATATCTGGCTGAAAAGTAGTTCAATTACATACTACACTGAGGCAGAGGCCCCACCGACTTAGGGGGCCCCCTCATTGGTCCCAATTTAAATTTTTTTGTAATCAAAACGTATCAGAAAGTAAGTGATATTCCATTTGGTGTGGCAAGAACTTAATTGTTTTATTTTTGAAAGGGGGGGGGGGACGCCATTGGATTCTCGCCTTATGTGGCAAAAACTGCATTTTGTATGAAGGCTCTCCACTAGGCTTTCGCCTTGTGTGGCAAAAACTGCATTTTTTTAAGAAGGGGGGGGGGGCGAAATTGGGGGCGGCCTCCGCTGGGCTCTTGTGTTGTACGGCAAAATAGCGTTTTTTTTTTTGTATGAAGGGGGACACTTGCCCTTTCCTTATGTGACAAAACCTATATTTGTTTTATGAAGGAGGGCAGCCTCCACTGGGCTCTCACATTGTGTGGCAATAACTGTATTTTTTAATGCACTAATTCACTCCTCAGGGTACAAATTTTGAAGTTACGCCTCTGCCTTTCGTCGTAGAGGTCGAGGGTTGTAATCCACGCTCAGGCACTTTGACATTTACTTAACATTCTTCACAACTCTTTTTTATTTTTTAATTCCTCACAAAACATTTTTAGCAACTCGAGAGAGCAGTGAAAAATAAAATTTAAAAAAAACTCGAGAAAAAATGTCCTTCTTATCTCTGCGTAACACAATCTTTAGTTCCAACGACGTATTGATTGAAATCGATGAAAAGCTTTGCCTGACGATTTTCCAGGTGAAAACAGATCAATATTTCCCAGCTGGTGCATTTAGGCATCAAAACCCTTGCATTTAGTTGAAGGTCGAAATATACGAGCCTGGTCCTATTCTACGCCCACCCTCTCACCACTCTTCCAATTTGCATAATGACAGTGTAATTTGAACAGCCATAAATCACAAGGGCTTGGAAAGCCCCAGTTCCTGTCTGACTGGCTGGGAGGGGAAACAAGAAGAATTTGAACAAGATTACGAAAAGTGGAGAAGGAACGGACAGCTGCCATAAAGTTGGATTATCTAAAAGCATCGACGTGTACTGTGATAGAAGGATGGGAGGAAATAAAAGCAGATTAAATACAGAGAATATAGGGCCAAGGATTCACCATCTCAAAGGTTATCTGCGCTTATCCAAAATAATTGTCGGTCTCTGAATTTCCGCCCGATTCAAAATAAGCTAAGGCACTATGCAAAGTCAACGCCTGAATCACTGTTAGGAGACACAAATAAATAGCTCCCAATAGACAGAAGGGCTTGTTGCGTGATTGAACTCGTGTAGTAGGTAAATTAAATCTTGAATAAAACGATACAGTCGTTGGGTAGGATTCCTTGTAGTAAAATCCTGTTAATGGGTAGGCACATTGTTGCATCCTGATCCCTCATTGTATCATAATTCCGATTCGATGCTAGTAGAGGCTCTACTAGATGCCATTGTGTAAGGGGCACGCAATTAATTTTTACGTAGCACTTAAGGAAGACTCATCTGTCCCCACCTAGACAGCGGTGAAAATATTGGACTAATGTTGTAGTAGACAAGATTAGAAGTTGTCGGCCAATAAGCTTAGAGCTCTTTTGAGGCCCACGTAGCAGATGTTAGGTGGAAGGTAAAACCTGCAGGACAGTTGTTTATTGCCGCATGAGGGAGGAAACCGGAGTACCCGGAGGCAACCCTCGTGCAACAGGCGGGAAACATCCGGAGAAAAAGAGCATTAGTCCAAGAGCATTAGATCAATGTATATCAAAACCTGGAAATTGGTCATAAAAAGCTAAACTTTTCAGAATAGGTCCGTGAATATGTGCAGAATAACACACTATAAGTTCCTTAGAATACCACTGGAGGTCCTTTCAAAATCCAAGATGGCATCCAAAATGGCTACCGTTTTCCATTATTGTCAAAGCTTAGTAACCAAACGAGTTAAAAAATACCATTGAACTGTATGAATATATATTTTAATGTACCAGTAATCTACTCAAGTCATTGTTTATAAGTTATAAATATAAAAAAAAAACAAGATGACATGCAAAATGGCTGCCAGTTTCTGTTCTTTGTAACCATACAAGTTAGAATTATAACTGAAGTGTGTACTTAACTATCAACACACCTAAAAAATAATGTGAAGCAGAAACGTTCAGCGCACAATATCTGTACAGGGTAGCTGATTTACATCTTTGACGTAAAAGCAACCACTGACACCGCCATCTTGTGGGCGTGAGAGCTACATTGCATATGTAATAAAACGCATCTCGTTTATCAAATTAGCATGCCGTTTTCGGCGATCATGTTGGCTGGGCCATGCGCATATTTCTCCATTTGGAACCTAACGTCTAATTCTCACAGGAACAAAGTTAAATTTTATATCTGGGGGTTTAGGGATGCAGGGCGCCCCAACACAAGCTCATGGGGTGGCCCCCATCTTAGGGAAAAAATAAAGGCCTCTGAGCCAGGTGTATAATTCCAATGCTGTAGGGGTGCAAGGGACCTTTGACTCACCCTGCATAAACATGCATTTAAAGAGGAGATTGAGGCTTAATGGCGCATCGACAGCAAGGTCATTAGCGCCAACCTCAGTCACAGGGCAGTTGTTCGGGTTGGCACTACGCCACTCATTATGTAGATGTTAAACACACCCCAAATCTAGATCTTGTCAGACATTTGTGTCTTCTGAAAAAATTTAAAGATCCCAGGCAGGAGGATAAATTTATCGCCTAATTGACGTGCCCATTGAAGGTTTAACAGAGACAAATATACATTTTTGTTGTAAACTATATGAGCTGTACAATTTACAGTCATATATGCTCCAAGTCAACAGTAAATTGTCGGTCTACAAAAATAAGTACTAAGTTTCGCTTCTACAATATCTCTCGCTACAAACTTCGGAAAACAAATTTACGTATTGTTAACAGTTCACGTGGAACAATATAATTTTTATGCAAAACACAACAATAATAAAAAAAAAACTGAACAGGAAGAATGGAGGATAAATCCGTAAACCAAGAAGCCCACGAAAGCACCGAAAGTTAAAGAATATTAAAAGAAATATTTGTCTACAAAAGTAAGGTCCAGTTTTGTTCGATTTATTTGATGTCATTCTTTAAAATGTTGGTGTTCTGCACCACGTACGGGGTAAAGAATCCCAATAAAAGACAATCCTGTAAGGGGGTGGATTGAGGCATAATGTCGCGTCAACAGCCAGGTGTTCAGCGCCAACTTTCGACACAGTGCAGTGGTCCGGGCTGTCACTGCGTCACATATTACAGATATGTTAAACAAACCCCAAATCTAGATCTTATCACACATCTGTAACTCCTTCAAAAATTCCTGAAAGAGAAAGACACCTTTTGTGTGGTATTGTTTTTGCTCGTTATATGTTTGGCTTTGGCCAGTATTGCTGCTGAATACATTGTTGCATTCGGCTACAAGCTTGTGATGTTGGACTGAAAGGATTATAAGTGAAACGTGAGAAACAGTTGATATTATTATATTGAATAAAACCAAATGATTCCTGTTTATGCAGAGTCTTGATTTGGTTTGCCTCCCTACGGATTTCCTCTCAACTATTATATGAGCTTCGCCTTTGGTCTGTAATTTAATAAAGGACTGTCTGTGAAGGATATTGGGATGGTGAATATCCTCTCTTTTGAAACCAAGCGTAACAGACGTAAACAGAGTAAATGTTGTAGAGGTAATTTATTCTGCATAACCACGAGTCAGTATTTAAAAAAAAAAATAGTGATGACGTTACCACGCATAAGCGCCCACCATAGGGAGTACCCATTGAGTTTCTGCAGGTGTCGCTAATGTGACAAGAATGGTGGGGCTTTGACACATTTAGTAACCCTACACTGAAATACGGAACCTTCCTTACAATTTAAGGTTATATCAAACAGGACTTGAATCCCTTATAGTGTGCGCGGCCTATCTAGAGTTCTCCACAGAACGAACACAGATAATCGATTGTACGTTTTCAGTAGCCGAGTGCCTTGTTGATATCCAATATGGTTACAAAAACAATGGCGGCCATCGATTAAAGCCACCCCCTCCAGGAAGACGCAGCCGCTCACAAAATACTTGCAGGACTCAAGATGCGCCACGCACACAATAAGTTGCGCAGGCTTTAGGTAAACCTTCTGTTAGCCTACAAAATTATTAATGGCTTTTTACCAGTTGATTTGCCGTTTTTCGACCCGTGCCCTTGTAGGGTTAATAGGGACCACTCCCAGAAACCGGCTGTGGCTTCTGGGAAGTTGGGCTGCAGAATGAACTTCATCTCGGTCTGAGTGGTCCATTCATGGAAGTTTCTGCCGGGAGAGGCAATACAGGCTCTTCAGCCGACCGTTTTAAGTTTCAGTTGGGGAAAACATGTCTTCGAATTTTCTTGAAGATACCCGAATTTATATTATGAATAATACTTGCTCATTCGAGAAATTGTTTAAGATGGCAGGGTATAATGTTAGTGGTTTCGCCCGTCTAGTAGCCTACCACCTTTGTTTGGTTAAACCTAATTATTATTATTAGTATTTTCGGAGCATGGTGATGTCTAAGAAGTTAGAGGAACCAAAGCTCAGATGCATGCTCAAGAATAGGACGAATGAGAGAGGTATAAAGAAGTATGTGGCTGCTACGACACCTATAGAGCATCGTCATGTGACGTCATATTGGCTACAAGAGAGATAGCTGCAAGGGGCACTAAATTGAAATGGAGGGTTAAACAACGGCACCTCTAGTCAAGCCACTGCTTTGAGAGCGGATTTCATAGGCTTAAAAAACGTTGTTTTCTCCAATCCTTTATACTGCTAGGTTGTAATCGGAAAAGAAAAGATTCCACTTGCTTAAAAATGTCACCTACTGCCAACAAATCGACAAAAATCGCGCGTTACAGGCCTAAGAAATCCACTCTTAATAGCATTGGCTTCAGTAAGACGGCCCTTCTTTTCCCCCTCCAGTGCCCCTTGCAGCTAACCCTGTTACTGGCTCCAGCATAGAGTTATATACAATAATACTACGTTGTGTCACTGCCCTATAGGGGATAGTGCAGTTGATAAGGGATAAAACCTTGTTGCTTTACAAATATGTTTTGGAAATTTGAAGTCTGAATTCACGGCTGTACTAAGATCAACTACATTGGTAAGGTTTACTAATAGGCCATATCCTCAGAAATACGTTTGGTTAGGGTTATTGCTATCTACATATACAATGCAAGTTTTGAGTGGACGGATGATAAAGGCCAGTTGATGGGCCAAAAGTAAAGGTAATCAATTTGTAGCTGGAATTTTAAACCATGTTGATTTGATATGATTTCATTTTTTATTTTGGTGTTGTTGGCAAATTTAGAAAGAAAGTTTTTGAGGTTAACACCAGAATTGCTGAAAAAAAATTGGAACAGCAGTGGCCCCTTGTCCAGCAATGGCCTATTGGGAACTGGAAAAGTATTTGGAATGCACCTAAAATTAGCACCTGTTACGTCCTGTTTAATAGCCCACTGCCAATTCCGGTTTTTTTTATACCCACAGCACCATTCATTTGGAAAGAATGAAGTAACATAGAGTGCTTAACTTAAAAAGACTTTCATACAATCCAAGCAGATAACATTAACCCGAATGTTTTGATCTAGGTTAAAAAAGATATCGTTGTAAAATGACGGAAGAATTGAACATGAGCAGGCATTCCAATTCGGGTGTCAAACCGAAAAACTGCAACTCACGAAAGCAACCACCATCCACAACGCATTCATCCATCAGCATAAATTGCAAACAGACAGTCAATTTATGTGCAGCCAACACAGTCCTAGCTGTGAACTCCAGAAAAATCCAAACAACACCGCCATTGTCCCACGATAGTCCTGTTGGTCTACTTCCTCACCTTGATTTTCTGGGAGGACATGCACTGACAACCTCAACAAATTACGTTCAGAGAAATGCATGGCCAGCAAGTGCTATTACAAAGGTTGTGGAGCATTCGGTGCTCCCCCTGACACTTACAATGTTAGGCAGTGCGTAGTTTAGGCTTCTAGCAGAAATTTCAAAACGTCTGTGTCAAAGGTACCTCTAAGATTTTGACGGAGGTGGTCTGCCACACCACATGCCTCGCATACTCACGAGACATCTGCCCTACTCCTTCCGTCCAATCCAAGTCGAAAATCCACAGTGGTGAAATGGGTTATCAGACTGTGATAATCACGTTATGAAAAATTACATCCGGACATCACACTAAAGCAACCCCACAGCTTTATCCCGATGCTGAATAAGGCGTTGGATTCATAGAAATCCAGCATGCAAATACAGCTTCTCCAACCACGACTACTCACATGTAACAACCATCGGAGCAGAATTCCCCTTCCGTAAAAAATTCCTATTAGGTAAAAAAAAATTCCTAATGCTTATTCAAAGATTCCTAGATTAACACGTATACCCCTCCCCACCTGAGGCATGCCAGATTCCCATAGAAACCGTTTATGCCGTGGTTATTTCTGGCAGTTGCACGTTATTCATTTCCCACACTTAGACGATATTTATGTCCGCGTGAATATCTTATGCCACTGCTGCCATTAGGCACTGTCTGCCCAACATAAATCATCACACCCAAGCTCACGACCTTGGTGTTTGGAGTATTACACGTCATTAAACTCATGATAATTGGTACATGAAAGGGCTGAGTGTGATGCCCTTTGGGGGCTCCTTCGTAAGCACATGCTCTGTGACTGGGTTGTATGTTGCCGGTGAGTTACTGTATCTACTCTGTGTAATCAATCACCCAGTAGACAAAAATATTCTATTTCCAAACGTAAACCATTACTGCCAGGGATTTTTTGAAACTCCTTCTTCCACGGTCATACTCTTTTACCTTCAATTCAGTTACTTCTTCCGCAGATCGACACGTGTTCACGATTCTGCTGTAGTCTTATGTCATGGTTAGAACCATGAAGAACTTATAAAGAAGCAAAATATGTCCCTGACCATACACGAACTCACGATAACCTTTTAAAGTCCACAAACAATTTTAAATTTTCAGAGTTGTTTTATGTTCTTTGTTCACAAATATGACGCGTATAAAAGGTAAAAACGTAAAGAATGGGACCAGCCCCACACGTAAGTTGTCTGGGGGCAGCCATGTTGATAAGGTGTTACTCATCACTTTCCAACATGGCTGCCCCCAGATAGCTTGTGTTTGGAGCTGGTCCCATTTTTTATGTTTTAACCTTTTATATGCGTCATCTTTGTGAACAAGGAGAAAAAAGCCGCTCTGAAAAATTAAAAATTTTGGGTGGATTTTAATGTGATTGTGAGTTCGTGCCTGGTCAGGGGGCACCCTTTGCTTCCTAACGACGTCCACTCGCAAAGGAAAACTACATATGGCAGAACTTATTGTTTAACGCAAGGTTGCAGCACGAGGTGTCTTATTTTTGTTTTCAAATTTCAAATTCAAATTCACATTTTACAAATATTCAAGACGGCCGCCAAAATTGGCGCCCAAAAATGGTTTGCGGCAGTTACGGACGTCATGTCCAACTGCATGAACCGATGTTTGACTGAAATTTGGCAGGAACATTCTTCGAAACACGGCTGAACGACATGTGTAAAAATGTTTTTGGATGGGTAGAGTAACGTCACTGTTAACAGAAATACTCGTTTCACACATCAATTCTTGAATATGAACAAGTGACACCAAAGCGAACACCAACGCAAGATAATGAATCCAACGCCCATTTTTACGAATGCATCTGGATGGCCAGGCTGTGCCACCCCATGCGAGATTTGCTGTAGAAACTACTAAAAAAAACATACTAGTTTGTATATTTTTCTTCACGATGGCGTGCCCTAGCTACTGCTGCTTTAAATATGCTTTAATGCCTCAATTCGTAAACCTGCAAGTTCGTTAACGCATCTTTAAATATATATTTCGAGGTTCCATTTGGGGGAATTAGCCCAGTTTTTTAATTCTCTTTAAAATTACAGGTTAAAATGACTGATTTTAGAATTTCATAAGTCTTGAATTATAAATTTTTTAAATATTGAATTTAAAATCTTCCGGTTGTGGAATTTCAGTTACTGTCGAAACCTAAAACTTCGAATTGAAACTGCTTGAATTTTTTAGCATATAGGCTTAGGATACATTTGAATATTTCAGGAATTAAGCTACATTCCAATGTCGCCGCACCACTCTACGTCCTGTCATCAAGGGAATTAGCACATAACCAATTAGAACGTTTGTCGTTTTTCTGTCTCATTGGCATAGCCGAGTCGCGAGGCCTAAGCTTCAAAACACAGAAGGAGTGCGCCGTTTAGGCTTACCACTCCTCTCTCTGCACATCATACACGACTAGCCGTGTATATATATGATTGAAGTCCTTTCTCCAGCAAAACTACAACTATTAATTTCTCCGTTTCTATTCAATATATTTCGACCAAACTTGGCCAGATATTAGATAGCAACTTTTCCAAACTTTACACCAAATTTTATGAAATACCGTGCAAGAGTAAACGTAGGAAGCCACACGTAAATTTGAAAACTGTTCACTTCTTGTTGTTGCTGTTCTGGTTCTTGTTCTTCTTGGCTGACACGGTTTCAGAAAAAAATACTGTACCTACTTAAAATCTGAAACATGATCTGAGCCAGAAATTTACCTGGGCTTCAACCTTACGGGGACCACTTTTTCAATTGGTCGATCCATTCCGGAGTTACGGGACCCTAAACGATCATTTTGATTGTTTTACATTGTTTTAACCATTGTATTTAGGGAACAATGCCACTCAGCAAACTCCAGATCCATTCTTTGTGCATGCAACAATCGACTGCACGCATAAACCTTTATAGCGAGACACCATAGCCGTAAAAAAGGTACACGGATTACAAACAAAAACGTCAAGTGTGCCGTAAAAAAAGGGGTTATATGATTGAAGTTTCATTTTACTTGTTAAAATGAACACGGATAAAAATTGGTGATGTTTATTGAAATAATCAAATGTACAATTCAGAAAATTGCATCTGTTTAAGTGCTGTTGTGATTTACCAATCATATACGTTACGTAAAGCACAACTGCACTTAAACAGATGCAATTTTCTGAATTGTACATTTGATTATTTCAATTAAAAATCACCAATTTTTATCCGTGTACATTTTAACAAGTAAAATGCAACTTTAATCATATAACCCCTTTTTTTACGGCACACATGACGTTTTTGTTTGTAATATTTATTTACATATGTAACATTACGCCTAAAATTGTGTTACAACCCAGCTGTCACTAAAAAATAGACGCAAGATCGCAGGTCACCTGATGTACATAAAACAATTTAGTTATCAACCAATATTCTGCACATACTTACCTACCTTAGCATGTTAGTTGCATTGACCGTACGTACTCATTACGAATATCTTTCCATTAATTTTACACATATCTGTTGGTTTTATACCCACATTATACATATACAGTGTGTCTCCGAAGTCCCAGGCCAGTGAAATACACCATCGAGGCTTGGATATGGGTTGCTAATAATATAATGCTCCTACAGGAAGTCACCTACGGAGACGCCAATGTTGATATCCAAATGACCTTGAAGGTCATATTGAAGGTCATCCAATATGTATCTCCTAACCTACACAAAATACTGGCGTAAAGTAAATAGCAAAGTTGCGGAGGGTCAAAAGACTACTGCAACACAAGAAGCAGAACAGAAATCGCATACAAAACAAGGAAGACATTGGCAGAAGAAGTCGGGTGGTTCAGCAGGGACAGCAGGAAATACAGAAATAATTGAACCACCTAACGAAATAGTAATAAAGGCAGCCACAGTCATGACGGTGCTGAGATCTTTTCTCTGCCTACGCCATTTGTGCAGCCAACGTCACAAAGGAAATCTTTAAATAACGGGAAATAACGCAGGCCGTCTTACAATTACAAATGTCCACCGTTGGTACATTGTAGAGTAAGCCTTTCAACTCAAGCTCTCTGGAGAGCCTGCAGTGCATCTGGGGCAAATTTGTTCGGACATTTTCCAACGAACGAACCATCAAACGAAACTGTATTTGAGTTGAATGTTCACGAGTGGACAAGTCTATTTCACTATTACATCATACTATACGTACGTCACTTCCGAATAATTCTGTGAGGTTCAAGGTTGGTATAAAGATTACAGATGGCAATCAATCATCGTTACTTCTCACAAACAGGGGAAAAGTACACCCTACTTAATTTTATTCTTAAAGTTCAAGCGTTTGGCCTGGGTGTTTTGCATGTGTAGTGGAGGTAGGACGGACAAGTCCACTAAAACAGATGCATCAACACTACATTTGTGTCAATGCGCCCTTTAATGGGACTTTGGAGGTTTACACGTTCTCAACCGAAGCCATGGCATTAGAAGGCGAGAGGGTTAATTTAGCTAGGTAATTCCAATTAGCACTTCCTACGATATTTTACGTGCCCCAACCAACATGGCAAGCACTGTATTTTTCCGACACCTTGTATTCAGACGTTTAAATAAACAGGTTTCAAAAAAAATTAGTGATGATCAATCCATGTCGAGCTTGGACCATGGAAACAGTTTTAAAACTCGAATAGTCGTTGGTTTAATGTTTCTTGCCGCAATGGTTTTTCTTCATAATTCCGTCTACCGAAAGGCCATAAAAAAAGGGGGTGGGGGATATAGGCGCCTGAAATGACACAATGTGCAGGAGCCCTTGGATAAAGCCAGTGAGGGGGGGGGGGGGGGGGGGAGAGGAGGGAATTAGGCTTAATGGCGCATCGACAGCAAGGTCATCAGCGCCACACATTTCAGGGATGTTAAACAAACCCCAAATCTAGATTTTGTCATAGATCTCTACCTCCTGCAAAAATTAAAAAAAAAAACCGGACAGGAGGACAGACTTATCGCCTAAAGCCAGTGACGCAAATTCGTCTTGAAAATTGCTCCCATTTCATCATAAAACTATTGTACGTAGTGTTTCCGCAACATGGTTTGTGAAGCTGTTTTGTGTGGGTGTCCGTACGTGCGAATGCCAGCATTCGTAACAGCAATGTATTTTTTCATTGTTGGGCCATTGTGATAGTCGAACTGGATCTCACTCGAAACGGCATGAATCCAGTATCAATTCACAGTGAACTTCACGTCATTAACTCAAATCAGGGATCCAAGAAGATAAAGGAGTGAAACACTCTGATTCATTTACCCGTTTCACGTTAATCAACCGATCTTGTTTTTCATAGCTATACTATCCGCCAGGAAAGAAGACTTTCCTTATATGGTCATTTTATGACTACTAATCTTTCATGGAAAAAAGTGCGTCTTGCCTTTATACTCTATAACTGCGTCGTCGTGGCAACGCTATTAGACCAACAACAATGGCGTCGCTATCCGATCAAGTTCGTGTCAACAAGAAAGAAAGTTCGTGTCAACAAGTCAAGCTAGGGGTGTTATTTGGAACATTTTTCAGTATTTCGCGAGTCAAGGAGAATCTATTTCTTTTTGTATTACTAAGAATTACTTGCATGACTCAAATTTCAAGCTTTTTTCTCGATGTGCATGATTAGCCCAAATTATGGCCCTAGCAGATTTAGTATATGAGCTCACGTTGGCTGCTTAGCCATGGCGGATATCTGCAAGGTAAACGACGCAACCGGCATGCACAATGCATACCCCTGTTTTGAAACGCGTTGGACTTCTTTCTTGGCGGAGACTATAGTGTACTAAAATAAAAATCAGGCTGGTGGCTAAAATCGAACCAGCATCGTCACCTTATCTCTATCAACCAACAGATTTACTGGCTGATCTACGATTAGAAGGATATTTTTTCAAAAGGTGAACGCATTTTTTAAGTACAAAAACTCGCCGAGCTGAGCGCTGTTATCACTATAAATTAGGAGAGAGATTGGATACAGTCTAACACTCCTAGTCCTAACAAATCTTTTTACAAGCTCCTCGTCTTATACCCATCCATTTTTGTAGTTCATGCGTGTAGCTGTTGCTCAAAAAACTTATCTCTGTACCAAGTGCGGCGCAGTGCGTTGTGTAATGCTTCCTCTGCCGTGTTTACGTTCACGTGTTACGAGCTTGCAAGCTTTACCAATAAAGGAGATCTTCTTCAACCACGAAATGCGTTCCACGTTGTTTGGTCCTAAAGGCAAACGGGATTACGGCGCCTGAGATTAGCAACGTGCTCGTTCGGCGAGTGAGTCCTTTTCAAGGAGGAGCGGACGTAAGAGAAAGCGGTCGGGCAGGAAGAAGAAGGCGAAGGCGATGTAAGAAGGGAGCCATTCTTATTCCGGTTGAATGGTTTGACGGCCATCGATCGGGGCACTGGCATCCGGTCTTATTGGTCCCCAGATTCGCCAAATTAGAGAAAGCACCACCGAGATTCATCTCGTTTAAAGGAAGACCGTATGAGAAGGCGACCAACATGGGATTGGATTGCGAGTGCTAACCACAAGGCCGTGTGCGCATTTGCAAAGGGGAGGCGACAGACAGTGTCAAAGCTCCTAACCGGATGTGTGGGTTTTTTTTTTTGTTAGGTGTTGCAGCATGCGACGCGGTTTGCAGCAAAGCAAGTGGGGAGAGAGAGAGAGAGAAAGAGATATTGATCATGGACTTCTTATCTCCCCTCGAGAATTGAAAGAAGAAAGCTGTTAAAGTATAAATAGGTTTAAATCTTTACTGCAGGCGGGAACGACGGATGTGACGGAGGTCGAGGTATAACCAAAACCGGCACTGGAAAAGTTTAAAGGCGCCTTTTCACCTTTCCAACTCCTAGATGCACACCGTAGGATCTTCAAGCAATATAAAGAAAATAGCGGCAAATAAAAAATGGAACAACACTATTCGCAGCAGCGCCGCGATTTTCATGACTAACACCAGATCACGTGACCCACATCAGCCTATTGAACGACGAAGAAACTGGAAGGTGGATGCTGCGTTTAGAATATGGGCAACGCTATCGAAATGGTCAACAGGCGCCTTTAAAGATAAATTCATAGCCTTGCTGTCTTGCTCGGTTTCCTGCTGCATTTGCTGTTTCGGCCAGTAATGCATAGGTTCTTGTTTTTTAATTTTTTTTAATCTTTATTTTATTCGGAGTGTCTTCACTTTCTTGTTATTATTCTTGTTTGTGCTTTTGTTTTTGTACGAAGCCTTTGAGCTCACTTGGTAGTGGGCTGATTATCCCCAAAATGGTCGTGGTTTATTGTATTACTTGTGCACTATAGTGCCCGCGGCCTATCTTGAGTTCGCCCCATAACGAACACAGGTAATAGATTGTATATTTTTGGTAGCAGAGTGCCTTGTTGATATCCAAGATGGTTACAAAAACAATGGCAGCCGTTGATTAAAGCCGCTCCCTCCAGAAAGACGTAGCCGCTCACAAAATACTTGCAGGACTCAAGATACACTGCCCACACAATTATAGTTGGCTATGTTTTTGTCTTTAAACGGAGATTAAATGTTCGGTATATAGTGGAAGCACCGTAGAAGATTAAATTGTACATTTGCTGATCACTTCTCCTCGATTATTGCTACACAATAATAAATATGACTGGTTTCCATTTCACAGCTACAATCATCATGAACTTATGATATGATTAACTTATGATATGATTAAGTATTTGGTTTTTGTAAGTGAGGCCCTGTTATTACAAAAATAATAACCTACTGAGCACTGGATTTTAGACCTATTCCTCTTCTGTAAGAAATAAAATTTGAGAAAACGTAAAAATTCCTCATTTCTAAGAACGTGGCAACCGATTGTTGACGTTTCTTTAACACCTCTGTGGCGCAGTGGCAACCGGACCATTGCACTGTGACTGAGGTTGGCGCTAATGACCTAGCTGTCGACGCTCCATTGGCCCTCAATTGGCCCCTTGGCACCCGGCAGTTGGGCAGGATATAGAGGCTCAATCACAACTATTTGTACTTGCAAAGAAACTGAGGAGGTTACTTAAATTGGCAACTAGGTAGTTTTTGTTGGTCCGTTTCAGATTTTTAAAACGGCAATTGTTGGGTTGGGCTTACACACTTTACCAAAATGTTTTATAGTACGAAAAAAGCCAAGATGATTTTTACCGAAGGCGTATTGGTTGAAGTCGCCTGTCAATAATGATTTTCGACCATTTATTTAAAAGCGACTGTTGTGTGCGCGGCGTATCTCGAGTCCTGCAAGTATTTTGTGAGCGGCTACGTCTTCCTGGAGGGGGTGGCTTTAATCGATGGCCGCCATTGTTTTTGTAACCATCTTGGATATCAACAAGGCACTCTGCTACTGAAAACGTACGATCGATTATCTGTGTTCGTTCTGCGGAGAACTCAAGGTAGGCCGCGTACCCTACAGTGGTCTTCAATTCCGTCGTTTCGGGTGTCCAACACCTAAGTTCTTCAACAGTAATTTCTACTTATTAATGTCTAGCAATACACATTTACTTCAAGGCCGGTCAAAATTTCCTATTAAAAAATAGTGCTTTTCACGTATCCTGTAAAAATCGTATAAACCTCCTAACCATTAATAGATTCAAAAGATACCTTAGCTCACGGAGACAGGCAGACAGTCAGACAGGTTCTATTTAAAAGTTCTTCTGCTCATCTGCTTTGTACCATGTGTCAATAAAATAAAAATTCGTGTAAAAATATGACTCTACATAAAAAATTTATTTGACGTCACAAATTGTGAGAATCTTCTCCCTTTATCCGAATTTGTCACACTACATATCCTTTTGTACCCATCCGTGACGTTATTTATGGATGACCCGTTCTAAAAGCTGCTTTCCGCCAACAGTAACTTTGCTTGCATAAGACATGCATACGTGTTTACTACCCTTGCGATAGCAGTCGAAGGCTGAAAATTTACAGCACCTATAAAAAATTCAGTATTAAAGATAAAACATTAAAATGCGGTAGCCCATTGTTTTCCAAGTTAGGCTATTACGCATGCCTTTTGAAGTAAACAGGCTCACGAACTTTTTTTGATGAAAAATGCAAATATCCTAAGGAAACTGACGGAAATAATTTAGCTGCTTATTTTATAGATGTAAATTTTTATTAAAAACACTTATCGATTGAGATTTTTCCGACGATACGAAGAAGCTCAGTTTTCAGGCTTGAAGAACGAACGGAAGTGAAACCAACATTGAAGCCATAAAATACTCCTAAAGAGTACCTACTTGTATATCTTTACAAACCTAATCAATACTAGGTTAAATTTATTAGCACCATTTTTTTACAAATTTTTTAAAATCTTTCAAAAATTGCCGAGTTAAAAAAAATTACAACTCTTCATTATTAAAAATGAGGGCTATAACGAAAAAAACTTATGCTATATGTTACTTAGGCTGTCTATTTAAAATAGAAATTCTCAAACAATTATACTACTGCACGACTGAACGAACTTAGTCACTTTTTAGGGCCGAGTGACCTTAATTTTTTTCAGATCCATCGACTTATTTTACACGTGCAGATAAAAACCAGGCCGACTACTATATATTCCTCGTTACATGAAAACAATCCTTAAATTTTTTCGTGCCACTACATCAGGTTTTTCGTCAGAATGGTAAAAAATAACACCAATATTTTAAACACACTTTAAAAACGAATAAAAACATCAAAATTAGGAACTCAATGGACGACGTGCTGACTATGCAGGAAAGTAAAATTTGGACTAGCCAACTATGGACGATCAAATTTTCAATAGTTTTTCTCAATAAATTTTCTCAATCCTTCGTGACTGGATAACATTGTTAATATTTAAATTCTATTCCTTAACATAAGAACCCTAGTATTGAAGTACAAACGAGTTATGGGATTTTGTTTTTCTCTGAACAAATCTGGCGCACGTCCAAAACACTCATTGCATCACTGGTGTTCAGAAAAAACAAAAACATAATTCGTTTGAGGGGGGGGGGATTGAGGCTTAATGGCGCGTCGACAACTTGGTCATTAGCGCCAACCTCAGTCACAGTGCAGTTGCGAATTAATGTTGCGAATTAATTCCGAAAAATGATGAAATTTGATCACACACACGCTAGTGGGCTATTCCTAATTTTACGTTGCTGCTGGCAGCACTTCGTCCACGTAAATACATATTTCAACATTTTTTGTTGGTTTTAAAGTGTGTTCACAGAATTTTGGTGCTACACTTAGCTTTGTGATTAAGACCCCGATGTAATGGTACAAAAAATTGATGAATTTATTTTTTACACGTAACGAAGAGAACTCCAGTAGCCCACATGGTTTTAATTTGCACGTCTGTTATCCTCGAAACAAGCGTTCACTTGACAAGACTTGACCCGGTCAACTAACATGACCTGGTTATCCACAAAGTTGCTACTACACCACGCGCCATGGCTGTTTGCTATGACGTGCATATCACGTCACTGGGCTAGTCCAATCAGACGGCCAGACAGCCGTTGTTCTCGTTCGTCATTGGCTAACTCATGGTGACGTCACGGCAAACAGCCATTGCGCATGGTTTAGGTACAAGTGACAAACATAACATTCCCCCCCTCCCCCCCCAAAAAAAACTGTTGACCAGACAATTTTTTACTACAGCTACAAAATGAAAATAAAATGTAAGTAGCAGCACTGACCGGTCCAATTGAGGTGAAATTTGGAACAGAGAGAATATCACATCAAGTTGCGAGGTAAAAAAAAAGATTCCTCATTTGCCTGAAAAAGCCATAAGACTACTCGAGTCTTCATCAGAAGTAAAATTAATAGATGAAACTCAGTTCACGTTCACGACACCCTAAATATGAACCACAATCAAGATAAATAAGTGGTAGGAGACGGTACGTATTTGAATAACTTTTAAGTTATACTTCAAGACTTTAGTGGCCTAAAGAGTCGAAATATCAAGCATTTTTAATTACGAGGCATTGTAATATTGGCGTACGAAAAAAAAAAAACTGATCCCTTCACGCAAGTACTTTGCAAAATATCTTTCCTGGAATAGATACGGTACAAACGATGGCCACAATTTTTCCATTACATTGTGTTTTCCATCTCATCAGGAATACTCAACAACTTCCAACATGTGAAAATGGCTGTTCTGAAATTGTGTCGTATAGTAGAGAAGTGACATTTGCCGCCTTACTGGCACCAGTATGGGTTTTGGAGGGCATAACTACAAGGTGCACTACGTAAAAATGAAGGGGAAAAACAACGGAAGAGCGGATTTCTTAGGCTTAAAACAACGTTGTTTTCTCCAACAATAAAAATCGCGAGTTTTAGGTCTAAAAAATCACTCTTGACAGCATCGGCTTCAGTATGAGGCCCTTCTGTTTCTCTATGCAGTGCCCCTTGCAGCTTTACCATAGAGTTATACACAATAATAATACGGCGTGTCACTGCTCTATAGCTTAAAACGTGGCACGAACAATGTTTGGGCCATAAGCGTATGAAATACGTTTGCAAGCGTTAAAAAATTGTAATGCTCTAAAGGAACAGATACAAAAAAAAAAGACATGCAATCCAACAGCGTCGCACGAATGCGTGTCAAAGAAGGCCCAGCTTGTTTTTTGGGACGCTGGAGATTTTTTTACACGTAGACGCGATTTTTTTTTTTTTGTATCTGTTCCTTTACAGCATTAAGTTTTCTTTAAATGCTTACAAAGCTGGAGTTTCTGTTACACGTATTTAGTGCGACGCTGATGCTTACATGTCTTTTTCTTGTGTCTGTTCCATTAGACTACTGAGTTTTTGTAAAGGCTTACATCCTTATTTTACAAGCTAAGCGTTTTTTAATACTAATTTACATCTGCCACTCAGCTGAGTAACTCCGCTCTTCAGAACTCAATTATACACGGTTGCCCACAAAAAGCTGACGACCCAAAATTTTTCAAGTCCAACTTTTATAGTTAGCATCTCTCAGAACCAGGAGAGGACAGAAATCTTCCCGTTTCATTAGATTTGATTTCTGTCTTTTCTTGGTTCTGAGGGGTGAAAAGAGCTTGTTTACATCTGCCGATTGCTGATATCGAGCTGCCGATCTCAACACCCGATTGTTATCTCCAGAGTTCAACAATGAGTGTAACACTCAAGAGTGAAGACTTTGTATTTTAATATCACCTTTTGTTATCAACAATGAAAACTTATGTTTGACGTTTTGTGAGCAATGAATTGCACGTGATGGAAGAATGTTGGGCTTGAATTTTTAGCTTTAAACTTCACTTCCCTCCTGATCCTCCCACTGATCCCACACCCGCATCAATCGCCATTTGTAGATGCTATTTAGGCCTTTTATTTAGAATTTTTTCCCCCAACCCTAACCCTAACTTAACTTCAACCCAGACTTAATCAACTAGCGCGAGCTGTATCCCGATTCATATAAGACTACTTGCGTCGTACCCGGCTTCGCCCGGGGATTTGTTTGACCCGTGGTTGTTTCCCAGTATTTTCTCGGTGCTGCAACAGTCAATTTTTCTTTCTCCCCCTTTCCGTCAATCCTCTCCTTCCGCAAAGCAATATCGTAATCTAATAGTGGCTCTAACATAAGCACTGCCCCACCAACGGGCATTCCCCGTTCTGACCCCTCCCCACTCCCAGTAGCGTGCGAAAAATAACTGTCCTTCGTACATGACGTCATTTAAGACATGCCTTTGCGATGACCACGCAGAGCAAATTGTTAGTGGAGGCAACAATGTGCCAATTTTTAACTTCTTCTCAGGGCAACAACGTCCTAGTTTCAACTTCAAGCCAAAGAATTGGCACACTCGCACGTTTTCATGTTCCCCTTCCGGGGGTCGTCGTTGCGGTTGCTTCTTCTCTGCTGTGAGACTTTGGTTTATAATGTAAGAAGAAACAATTTCTATTTATCATCATTTAAATGTAAATTCAATTCAAATTAAATCCAACACAAGCCAAACGTTCATCCTCCTGAATCCTTTTATGCCCCAAACCTCGCAATTCAGACGAACCCAATAAAACATCCATAATCTGAATCACGTTTTGATAAACATCTTTTTTATCATAGGTTTAAGAAGCTTTGAACGTTAGGAATTTAGTATCAAAATTTTCTTCCAACTTTTGCTATCAACCTCCTAAAAATCCACCCCATTTCCCCCCATTGTCCCGTCAGTCATGTTGTGACCAGCTTCAGGTAAATCCGGGGCCAGCATCACAACAGGGGTGCTAGCTAGAAAAGTTGGACTTAGAAAATTTTGGGTCGTCAGCTTTTTTGTGGACCACCCCGTACTCTTATTTAAGTTTTAGTCTTTGTACTTCTTATTGGTAATCAGTTTCCCATTATTACCCGAATGGCAAAACTGAATGAAGATACACGAATACTATGTTGCCGTAGGCTTGTTCACCATTACCATGAACGGTGTAGACGATCACATAGGCGAGCTCTGTGCTGTTTTTAATTACTGCGCAGTGTCACACGAACGAATTTTTAGTAAATCTGTTACGCGTTACTACAAAACTTCTTGTTGTGTTTCTGTAATACTATTTTACGAAGTGGAGCGTCACAATTCTAGAGAGTGGCAAGCTGGCTTACCTGGTATAAGTTGCCTTCTGTAGGACTATACGGCCAACATTTATACATTACGATGACGTAGATGTATAAATGACATACAAACTCCGAATTGGTCACATAAACAAATAACAATTGTTCGAGGTTGGAATCATCAAATTAGCAGCAAACTGAAAAATTGCCAACAATTTTACAGCCATTGCTTGGCTATCCATTATAAACCCCTTTCGCTTCATCGGATGACTTTGGCAGTGCGCCACCAAGGAAAAGAAAAAATAACGTGGGCCACAAATTTTGCGAGGGTTTCCAGAGATACCGAACAACGTGAACACTACCCGGCAGAGCAGTCAGAGTGGTGGACTACTGGCAAATTGAACTGTGGAACGAATTCCAAGACCGAAGAAGGTCTTAAAAAAATTAGTCTATTACGACGTACTAATGAATTTAAATACGCGTGTTTCTCATCAGTTTCATTACAAGCTGCAGTTCATAGTATTAGTAACGCAGGGTCGGAACTGGGCAGTGTGCAGGTTTGCCAATGGTAGATGCACCCTTGTGAATCGGCGCCCCCGCGCCCATCGCTTTCTTTATTGTTATTAACGTATTTTTAATATTAGCCTTTCTTTATTTTCTTTTAATATTACTTAGTTAATAAAGGGGAAAATACGACGGAAATGACGTAACGATAACGTTAATATTGTAATACACATCACATGGCTCGATAAATTCATAACACACATGGCGAAACATTCGTCCAAGCCGAAACTATCGCTTCTTTGATTAACTTTGTCATTCTAACTTATTAGCAGAGTATTTTTTAGCGTTATGATGAACCTAAAAAACCGATTATTTCTAAAATTATTTTACTTGGGTTGTTTCCAAGATAAGGTGCTGTGTATCATAAGGTAATAAGGTAGCGTGCTAAATGTTGAACGTTCCACGCTGATTCGGAGGCCTCATTTTGCAAGATGTACACTTTGTATTGGAAAGGGCATATTTCCCCTTTTTCCGGTCCACACAATTGCACCCATTATGAATGAATTTCAGGGGTCGCAGCCAACCTATAAAAACCTATAAAACCTATAAAAGCCTATATTTTAATTCTGGCTCTATATTTTTGCCAAAATAACCTATAAAACTATAATAACCTATATTTTTAGGCCTGATTTCATTGCGGTAACTTGACCCCCAAATACGTGAAAATTTGCTCTGAAGACGTCAAAGTTTGATCAGCCTAACTAACCAGAAAGAAATCAACTAAACTACATGATGCGTGAATCGACGCCAATACAGTGAGCAAAGCAAAGCTAGTTATAGTAATAAACAAGAGTAAAGCGCCTTATTTGCCCTTTAAAATGTTGAACGAAATAAAGGACTAAAAACCTATATATTTGCTGAAAAATAACCTTTAAACAACTATATTTTAAATTTTACAACCTATTTTTTAACCTATATTTTTTTAATTTGAGGTCTGCGAGGCCTGGAATTTTCCAATAAAGTGTATTTTTCTTGCAAAGTAAGGTCACCACTCCAGCGTCGACAGCCAAACACTTTAAAACCCAATTCCTCCCCCCCCCCCCCTAAAAGAACCAACTTATTAGTTTATGTATTTTCCACATTTTTTAAAGGAACTAACTCCCCCTGCTCCCTGCCGGCGCCATTTTTTTGACTGCCGGGCAGATGGAAAAAACTAACCCGGCCCGTCACAGAGTAACTGCTGTTTTACGTACAATCTGCTGTACCAACTTTCCGCAGGCCATTAGCTCAAATACATTGAGCTAATAGAGTCTGTGCAGCGACGCTTTATGTCTGTGCAGCGAACGTCGAATATGACGCGATTTTGACGTATTCGTTGCCATGTTTGCACACGACGTGGCCAACAATTCCGTCAAAATCGCGTCATATTCGACGTTCGTGTTTGACGAGCAACGCGCCCCTGGCAATATAATAAATCTTGTCAGAAACGCTTAAAAGTTCTAAATCTATACCTACACTCGAAATGCGTCGCCTTGGTCCTTACGTATGGTGTTTTACGTGGTTTGTACGACGTAAATAGTAGCGAATACTTTTGCATTCGAGATTGTGAAAGAATTGGAGGTCATTTACTAAAACTTGCAGTTAACTTAATTAAGAATGATTGCCACAGATGTTTATTTGCAACAGAGTTGTCAATGTGTGGAACCATTTGCCTTCTGATGTCGTTTTGGCACCTTCCGTAAACCTTTTTACCAAGTTGACCTCTCAAAGTTTGTCCATGTGTGAAGTGCAAACATCCGACTGTTGTACGCCCAATCACCATATTTTACATTTGTTCTTTATTTCATTTTAATTGTTTTTAAACCCTTAGGGGAGGTGTTTGTGATCAACCCTGATCCTTCTTTTGCCTATTGCATTATAGAGCAGCGTCATGTGACGTCATATTGGCTACGAGACACCATTTGGAGGTATAGCTAGCTACAAGGTGCACTAGATTAAAATGTAACGGAAAAAACGGCACTTCTAGTCAAGACAGTGCTTTGAGAACGGATTTCTTAGGCTTAAAAGAACGTTGTTTTTCTCCAGCAACAAAAATCGCGCGTTATAGGCTTCAGAAATCCAGTCTAATAGCATTGGCTTCAATAAGACGATCTTCCTTTCTCCCTCCAGTGCTCCTTGCAGCTAACCCAGTTACAGGCTCCACCATAGAGTTATACACAATAATACTACGTCGTGTCACTGCCCTATAGCAATGAATTTATTATTATTATTATTATTATTAGTTCTATGATATTAGCCCCCAGTGTTACATTAGCCACAATGTTACGTTAGCCCCACTAGTACAGATTATTGCAGCATCTCGTACATCATCATCTTCAATGACATTTGATTGAAACAGATTTATTTACGTCATCTCTTAATGCTATCAGAAATGTTTACGAGGAGAGCCTGAGTGCTCAAATACGCTTATAAATTGGGCCGAAGGTTCACTCGATCGATGTTCCATGGAAACTAATTAATAATAATTTGTTTAACTTCAAAGGTGAACGTCGGCAGAGAAAATATGTGAAAGACAAGCTAATAGTAGGAATGGAAAACATGGCGATTTAATTACTAATTTGTTTACCATTCCCAGAATCAAGGAAATGATACTGCGGTATAGCTAAAATACGGTGCATACACGCGAACACACGTCAAAATGTTATTTTATATTCAACGTTTTATGGCGTACGTTCTCGTGTCACATTCTCAACTAGTATTTATTTAATGTAAAATGGTGACGCACATTTGCATTTCTATCTACGTTTTATCGCGAATTACGTCCATTTTTAATTGCGCATTAGCAGACGGTTTCCATGCTAAATTAAACAAGTTCCAACGTAGCCCCCTACGTGGAAAGCCGAGTGTTTTTCGGCGACTTACGTCTTTACGCAGTGATCTAGATAAAATGCAAGTTCAGCTCATCAATTTACTCTCGTAAATATAGTCATTTAAAAAAATAAATTTTAACGTGCTATTCCTGATCCGCCATAATAATAATAACAATTTATTTTTAAAAAACACCTTTAAAGCAACATACCGCCTGCCTTACAACCTTCCGCCTGCCTCACAAAACCCACGCGACGATTACATCCGTGCATTTACCACAGTTAAGGTCAACTGAGACGGTAGCTTCGTTCCTCGCAGCGAAAAACGTAGCTACTGTCTCAATTGGCATTGCGCCTAATATTCCAGCCAGCGTGAACCCATTGATTGTGTCGTCAAAAACCGGAATGATTCTTGTATTCTGAAATCACAATTTATAATTTTCTAGAATAGTGTCTTATAATTTTGCTTCGGCAATCTATTTAATTTTAATTTTAATTTTTACTGCATTAGCCTTCTAGATTTTTGATCTCATAATAATTACTAGCAAACGATTAAAATTAATACTGCGCAGACACAGATAAAACTTCCAAGGTCATTGTAGGCGCGCGATGCATCATTTATGTTCGGGACGAACGTAAATAAAGTTAGTAATATTTAACAGAAAATCTCCTAGACGCCACATTTTAAAAGGGATTTTTAGCAAGGGAAAGACTAACTGTAAGTAAATAGACCTTTGGGGCCGTACTTGATGTGGAAGATCGAGAAAAAATGGCGTTGGGAGGTATATATCCCTTTAAGCTCTTTAAAAAGCTTGTACAAGCCGATGTTACATTTAATCAATTTGCCTTTAACATTAATAGGCCTGTCCACTATACGCTACCCGTGCCCTCTACCTGTTAACAATAAAACGGATAATTGTCCATCAGTATAATATCATCAGTATGTATAAATGCAAAAATCAAGCAACACAAACCATGTTATAAAGCAACAATCATTCATAAAATTAAGTAATAATAATTCTTTTAAAACTCAGGCATGTTATGATCCTCGATACAATTAATCCTAAATGAAGCTTTTCAATATTCTACTTTATATTCTTCTATTCTATTTATAACGCAAAAATTTAGAAATATTAAAAGACTTGTTGTCCCACTGCCCCATTTGTTGCCGTATTGCCTCTAGTTGCTGTTGGACCACAGCCACCTACAGTAAATGCCGGATCAGATCAAGACAAATTAGGCGCGTAAAATCAACCATTGACATAGAAGGAAGCGCAAGTTTGCTAGGTGCTGCCATCTCTACACCAAGCGGCGAAATTTCAAACTAACCGACGAGGGTTCCAAATTCTGCCAACCGATGACGCCACTTGGCAAACTTGCCGCGTCGGTATTTGTTGAGCCTTCTAGCGGAGCATTGTGGAAGGCAATGCTGATCCGGCCTTTACTGTAGGTGGCTGTGGTTGGACCCCAGAGTTTGGTAGCCCATAGTTTTCCTGTCAACAATATATGTCGTAATATTTCGTTTGTTACTGTTGCTATGTAATCGCCATTACCATTCACATTGCATACTGCACGTCCTTTTTACTGCCGCCGTTAAAAGAATGAAGATGCTTGCATGTTTTCTTAAATATGACTGCGTTTGGATTGCTTGTCATAATGACTGCCTATCCCTGCCCATCCCACCTCCATCGCCTATACCCCGACGTAAGCCAAATAAATACATCCAATACTTTAAAATACACACTATACTTATATATCATCGCATGGAGTGACCTGACCTAGGGTTTAAATCCCATCACGTCCATCTTATAGAAATATGAGCCCATATTAAAAACTTACCGAATCGTATAAGCTATTTTAGTGAATTATTTTTGGTGTTGTTCTAACAAGTTTTCGTTGCCCCTTAACGATTACTGAAATCATGCATTACAGCTTAGTTGACTCAGAAAATGTTTGATAATATTATTATTACAACTACTAGGGCACCCCCTCCCCACCAGTATATGGCAGGTTTTGTAGGGCATTGTTGTGATTTGCCGTTTGCATGAAAATACTGTCACATCAATAAATAACCGAAAAAACGATCTTAGTTTTGTTGAATATTATTATTATTATTATTATTATTATTACTTTAATAACATGTTCAAAATTAAAATAAATAGACCAACTAGGACGTCATCAGATTGGCTAGAAACTCCAACTTGGAGGAATTTATACGGAAAAAGGAATAGAGCTCATGTAATTCCAAATAAATTTAATAAAATACCTGTATTTCTAAGAAATCTGTCAAACATTACCGAGATGAAAGTTAAACTGAAACAATGGATTTTGGAAAAATAATTAATATTCCGTAACTACCACGAAATCTATTTAAAAATTCACTTGTTTAGTACCATTGGTTTGTACCATTAACAAGTTTTTTTTTTGTTGTTGTTTGTTTTTATGACTTTTATTTTATAATTAATAAGTATTAAAAATTTTTTTTTGTGATATTCTAATGTATATAATATATGAAAATATAATTTTGTATACTGATTTTGCAATTTGTATATACAAGCTTCTTTAGCGTGGTGCTCCTTTGTTTTTCTGACTTTCTATTTTGTATATTTTTTGTAATTGCAATAAATTATTATTATTATTATTTTTTTTATTTTTATTATTTATTAGGGCATAGAGCAGCCTTCCGTACATGACCGGTTTTATAGAGCATTGTTGTGATTTCCCGCTTGCGTGAAAATACTGTGACTGGAAAAAGCATGACGTCATCAGTACTGTACCTCTTTATTGAAAAGAAAGTTCGAATCATAACTTATACAGGCAATTCCGTTTGAAAGACAAACAAACAAACAAACGAAACTTCGATCTTAGTTATATAGATCTAAAACAAAACCCACTAGGGTGAAACGAACCCGCCAAGTTTCAGCCGATCAAAACAGTGATATCAGAGCCAAAATGGCTGCCACCAAGTTGCTACATTAGTTGCCAAGCTAATCCCACCGAGCATTAGATCAAAGGTTAGATAGTAGTCGCCCATCGCCAAAGACTCGGGATTCCCAAAGTAGCGGGATTCCCACTACGGAGTTCAATAGAATAAAGATTAGCGAGATTCCCACTGCGGACTTCAATAGAATAATAATTCTAGTAGAGATTCCCACTGCGTACGCACACAAACAAACCAAAAAAACTATGATCTTAGTTATTATTAATATGAAAAAGCACGGTAAGTGCCTTATGTAAGGCTTTGGTACAAATGTTAAGATACGAGTTTCATACATTTATATCTCTGTAACTATTTCGTCAGTCATGATACATTTTTCGGAATAATAAAAAGGTTATCTAAGGTTATAAAAAGGTTATCTAAGATTATCTACGGATAGAGTGATACAATTTCGCAATAAATTTTCTTGCTTACAGTGACCAACTTTGTTCCCCCAAACTAACAAATCGAACAAGCCTGCTATGTGCATTCTGAGAAACCAAGATTTCAAGGACTCATGACACTTTGCCTAACCTGAAGGTAAGTAACCTCAGCAATCAAAAAAGATGTGAATTAAAAAACCTCATCCTATAAATAAAAATTGTGGTAGAAATAGAAATAGTGATTGACGGTGCACGACGT